>PVJS01018249.1:0-35112 GCA_004027185.1 Glis glis | reverse complement strand
TGTGTGTCAGTGTGTATACACTGGATATCATGTCTAGCTAGGGGCTGTAGGTGGGAGTGCGTGTGTGTGTCTGTGTGTGTACACTGGATATCATGTCTAGCTAGGGGCTGTAGGTGGGAGTGTGTGTGTGTGTGTGTGTGTGTGCACTGGATATCATGTCTAGCTAGGGGTTGTAGGTGGGAGTGTGTGTGTGTGTGTGTGTGTGTGTGCGTGCACTGGATATCATGTCTTGCGAGGGGCTGTAGGTAGGAGTGTGTGTGTGTGTGTAAGGCAGCACTAATTGAGCTCAACAATCAGGACCATGTAACATGTAGGGTTATGGTGAGGGAGGGAGTAATTCCAGAAGGAAAACCTAAATGTCTTTACCAAAGGAGGGAAGGCAGGCTACTCTTCATCCCTGAGAACTTTCTCAGAGTGGTTGATGATGCTTTGATGACCCTTCCACGTGGGGAGGGATAGAGCATGCACTATTTCTCATGCCTATTTGTCCCAAAGAACCTCAGGAGGGACCTATGGGATGAATGCTCTAGAGAATATGGTTTGGGGCATCCTGCTAGAGCAGGTGTCCTGACCGCACTTTGATGAGCACTGGCCTAAAGCTCGTGACAAAGGCCAGTAGGGTTCCTGGAGGTGGGAAGAGCCCTGTCTTTTTTTTTCAATCCCTGGCTGTACCGGGGATTGAACCCAAGGGCATTCTGCCTCCGAGCTCTACCCCCAGCCCTATTTTTTAGTCTTTATTTTGAAACAGGGTCTCACTAAGTTGCGGAGGACCTCACTAAGTAGCTGAGGCTGGCCGAGAACCCGGATCCTCCGGTCTCAGCCTCCCAAGTACTGGGATTACAAGTGTGCGCCACCATGCCCGGCTAGCCCTGTCTTTCAAAATGCAGAAGCTGGCCTTCGGGGTTCTGAAAATGGACCGCATGCTTCTTCCACGGCAGCAACAGCATGCGGCCAATGCGGTTCAGCATTCACATCCTGAGACATCACACTTGGCCCCCAGGGCTGTGTTTTGGAGGCCAGAGGAGACTCTCTGGTGATGTCAGCCAGGCAGCCTGGTTGCTGTTGAGTGACAGCCTGTAGGCTTGGGCAGCGGCAGGGGGCCGTGCAGGGGCCTCTGAGAATCCATGACTGATTTGTGAGTCTATAATGACTTTTGGAATTGTTGCTTTTTCATTTTCTGTTGTCTGCACCACTTCTTCCAGCTTCTCCCAATTGCAGGCACGCCTCAGCATTTCACCAACCCCCTGTGTGCATGAGGCAGGAGTGGCCACCGGATCGTGGCTGCAGCCCCAGCTATAAGTCGGTGAGAATGGCTTTTTTTTTTGTACTGGGGATTGAACCCAGGGGCATTCTTCCTCTGAGCCACACCCCAGTCCTTTTTATTTTTTATTTTGAAACAGGGTCTTGCTAAGTTGCTGAAGGTCTTGCTAAGTTGCTGAGGCTGGCCTTAAAACTGTGATCCTCCTGTCTCAGCTTCCCAAGTACTGGGATTGCAGGCGTGCTCCACCACGCCTGGCTGCAATGACTGTTTTTAATCGCAGTGGTCAGTGTCCACTGCAGGGTGGTGGAGAGTTCTCTGGAGATGGGTTTCTGGATGGCACAGTGGAGACTTTCTGGCAGCCTCTGAGGGTTTGAAGGCAGCTTCCTAATCCTTTGACCTGGGAGACCTGCCTGCACACCAAGCCGGAGGAGCCGGGCTCATGAAAATGGGTAGCCGCTGTGTTCTGTACCCACGGTGGTATTTTCCAGGGGCTCAGCTGCTGTTCTTCCACAGATGTCTGCTCGCCTCTGGGCTTTGGGGTGGCTTTCCTTTATAAAGTGAAGAGTGTGTGTGTGTGGGGGGAGAGAAGACAGACCAAATAGTATTATGTATGTATATGAGTGTACCACTATGAATCTCACCATCATGTACAATTACAATGTACCAACAAACATTTTAAAAAATTAAGTGGAGTGAGGCTAAGTCAGTTAATTCTAACACAAACATCTGTGGAGCTTTGGTAATGCAGGGCTCTGTGCTAGGGGACTTGGCATGAAATAGCCTCTCCCAGGTCTCCTGCTGTCCTTACAGGCTGTGAGTCTATAACATCCTGCCCGATGGTTGGCCACTGACCGGTGCACCCCGCAGGCCTTGTCTCAGCTGCCAGAGAGACTTGCTCTTGCCCCCACTGGCTGGAGTCAAGTGACACTGCAGCTAGTAAGAGCGGAACTGGATTTAATCCAGACCTCCTGCCTCTCAGGCCCGAGTTCTCTGCTCTGCAGCCTGCAGTCCATGGCTCTGCCCTCTCCTCCCACCTTTTCCCTACCCAATGAAATAACAGCTTTCATTTGCCAAACACTTTGGTCCCACCACAGGCACTCTCTCCAGGAGATCGCACAGCAACCTTATTAGGTATTTCCAGACTGGTATTTTACAGAGGAAGAAGCGGGCACTCAGAGAGGTTGAGTACTTTGCCCAGGGTCACACAGCTTGTCAGCAGCATTTGATCTCGGTCTGCCTGGGGCTGCTAAGTGGAGCTGCCTTTCAGGATGATTGAGAGAGCTGATGGGGGAGGATCATAGGCCCTACTCTTTCCTGGAGAATGGAAGGTTGTCCCTTTGGCAGGGTCCTCTCTGGTCTCTCTCTGGAAGAAAGGGAGCATCCAGAGAAATCCAGGGAGTTGGCCGTGGAGAGACCTCGGTCAGGGTCTGCTCCTGGGCGGAAGAGCCTGGGGGGGCAGGGAGAGTCTTCGTGGGGAGCCTGTCATGGGCTTTCAAGGCCCAAAAGACATTCCAGGTCCCAGAGGCCCCAGATGAGAGCCAGCTGATGGGCAGGAGTCCTGTCGTAGTTCACACCTAGCCTGTGTCTTTAGACACTGTGTCATCACTGCTACCGGAGAGGCAGGTTGTAATGTGACTTAGCTAAGGACACCCTGCTGAAGGGCTTCAGGACCCTCAGCCAGGCTCCCACTCCTCCTCACAGTGTCCCCTCCCCTCCCCAGGCACCCTGAGATTTCCCAGACATGTAGGTTCAAAGTAAGGTTGACAGCTCACTGGGTGCGAGGGAAGCCCAGGGGTTCCAGGGGTCCCATCGATAGGGAGGTGATGGTAAATGGGGTCCTGATTGCTTTGCAGGCCGACCCTGCAGGCCTGGGTTTTTAATTATCTTGCAGGCAGCCATGATAAGCTTAGACGTTGTTAGCAACAGGAAGTGTGTGGGCTGTGTGGAGGCTGCGAAGGGACCTTTTAAGGTAGGCAGCAGCTCGGTACAGTTATGGGAGTAAACAGAGCTGCCTGGAGACCAATCTGCAAGCGGCAGGGGAGCCTCCAAGTCCTGGGCCTCAGGCGAGGTGGCTTTGATGGCTGTGAAGTTATCCCAAGGGTGACAGCTGCAATTGACAAGGTCAGGGCCTCCACAGGGATGGGTACAGGGCCCGCAGCTGTGAGTCACCCGAGCGGGACTCTCAGCCATGCCTGAAACCCAGGGACCGGGACCCTGCAGCCCCCCTCCCGCCAGGTACAGGAGGTGTTATCACAAACCTTCTCACTTGGAGGCTCCACACTCAATTAATTTTTCTCTTGAGCTGCCTGATGTCCATGGGGACTGACCATCCCTGCGGTGAGGATTAGGCCTCAGGAGCCCAGGCCCTGCTCCTCTCAGGCCCCAAACACTGCAGAGTGGGTTTCTAAGCTGTGCAAAACGTAGATGACAAAACCCAAGCAGATGGGGGAAGGATGAGCTCAATTATCCTCCTTCCCACCCCCTGGAGACCTGGGCAGAGAGCATTGAGTCTGTCTTCTTGGAATTTGAAAGAGAAATCCGGTGGCAGTCATATATATTTTATTATATATATTTATTCATTATATATTATATATAATATATTTATTATATATATTTTATATATACATATATAAAATATATATGTATAATTTTTTTCCTTTTTTCTTTTTTGTGGTACTGGGGTTTGAACCCAGGGGCATTCTACCTCTGAGCTACAACCCAGTCCTATTTTATTTTTTATTTTGAAACAGGGCATTGGTTGTTGTGGGTCTTGCTAGGTTGTGGAGGGCGTCGCTAAGTTGCTGAGGTTGGCCATGAACCTGTGATCCTCCTGTCTCAGCCTCCCAAGTACTGGGATTACAAGTGTGTGCTACCACACCTGGCGAGGAACATACCATTTTAAGGGGTAATTCCCAGTGTGCGCGCGTGCACACACACACACACACACACACACACACACACACACTGTGTTGACTCTGAGTTGGAGGGAGGAGGGGGCAGGAACGGGAGCTGTGGGGGCTCTTCTCAGTTCCTGATGTTGGCTGTGATCCCAGCAGGCCTTGGTTTCTCCTTACAACACAGAGGGTCAGTAAACAGCTCCGCTGTGCGCAGGCCTGCTCTGAGCTCCCCAGAGAAGCACAAGCTCTGGGAGAAGGAATTACCAGAGGTAGCTGGAGTGTTCACGCTGGTTCTCAGGTGGGCAGGACTGAGGGGCGCAGGGACAAGGAAGCCTGGGCTCTTGGTGAAAATGGTGTAGTGGGGAACAAGGAGGTTCGGGGATTGTTCCCAGGGTGAATAGTTGCAGAGCTGGTTCAGATGGACGGACTCGCATCTGGGGCCTTGGGATCACTTTATTCGGCTTTGGGCATGGAAATGCAAGTCTGTGATCGAAAAAGACACTGGAGGGTCGCTGAGCAAGGCAAAACTGTTTTACTTCTGCAGAAGGGTGTGCAACTGACAAAAAGTGTGGTAAGCAAAGACACCCGAGGGCCCTGACGCGATCTGCCCCTTGCCCTGATTAGTGGGGGCTTGGGTTCACAACTCTAAGCAGTTTGTTATTTTCTAAGAAGGGCAGGAATTCTGAAATAAGAGTTTGGCAAAGAAACAAAGTATAAAGTACAACTCTGCAGTGATTGGCTTATTTCTAGGACAGGCGGGAGTTTTGAAACAAAGTTTAAGATTCTGGAAGATTCCTGTCAACCAAAGGTTATATCAGCTAAAATGGCTGTTGTCTTGACCACCTGTTTGACGAAAAAGATTTTATGCTGCTTACACTGTCACAGGACCCTCAATTTACCCCCTGAGCCCAGAACAGAAGATATCCAGAGGCCAGAATATGGGACAAGTTTCTTTTATTTCTCTAGCAAATGACTCAGTTGACCAATGCCATGCGACTGAGTAATGAACAAAGGATTTACCTGATTCTTATACCCTCGGTCCCCCACTCTGGAGAGGAGAGGAGTATGCGTGATATTTATTACCCTTAGCAGAGCAAGATACAAGAGGTAGGAAAGCAGTCAAGTTACATACCATCCCCCAGCTCTCTCCAGTCCTTTAGCTGGCCCTCTTCTGTTTACATTAGGGAGAGCCCCTGGGTGGTGACTCTAGGTTGCCTAAGAAACAGTTCCTTAACTCTTGGAAGTGCCTGCTCCCTGCTAGCTGCTCGGGCAACTGGGGGGAAGGGGCTTGGGGGAATTTTTACTTTTTCTTATCTTAAGTCTAAATTCCTAATAATATTTCTAAGGCTCTGACTGGGTCTCCTACCTCAGCACCAGTAAGGCCAGGGTGCGGGGCACACCTGTGAGTTGGAGTTTCAGGAATAAATGTTTGGAATTCTGACGAACTAATTAAATACACACAGAGCACCTGAGTCAGAAAGCCTGGTTCCACCTGTTGAGTCACCTTGAGGAGGCTGTTTGATCTCCCTGGTCCTGGGTTTCTCATTTATAACAGGAGGGTAATAAATATCTCGCTGTCCTTTAATCCACACAGGCCTACTCGGAGCCCATTGCAGACTGTGCCTGCACCGCACCCTCCTTGGCAGCTCTCGGAGTCCCGTGGGGGACAGTTTTCCTCCCAATGGCCGCTCACTCTGGTTCCTGCCCCCTCAGGGCCTCCCTGCCTTGATGGACCTCTTGTTTCTCGCCCCCCCCCCCCCCCCGCTTTATTCAGGAGAAGAAGCGTCAGTGATGACTCAGTCGAGGGACACTGAGGTCATTTCTACTTCTTGGCTACTGTGACTAGTGCTGTAATCACCACGGGGGCACAGGCCCTTTCGACACACGAATTTCATTTCTTTTGGATAGATGCACAGTAGTAGGATTGCTGGATCACGTTTATTTTCATTTGTAGTACTGGGGATGGATCCAAGGGGCATTCTACCTCCGAGCTATACCCCCAGCCCTGTTTCATTCCTTTATTTTGAAACAGGGTCTCACCAAGTTACAGATGGCCTCACTAAGTTGCTGAGGCTGGCCGCGAACCTGCCAGCCTCTTGTCCCAGCCTCCCAAATACTGGGATTACAAGCTTGCACCACCACACCTGGCTTGGAAATTCTATTTTTAAATTTCTAAGTGTGCTTGATTAAAGTAAACCAGTGGTTCTCAACCTGCCTCAGAGTTACCTGCAAAGTTTTAAAACATCAATAACACCTGGGTCTCATACCCAGTTCTGGGTTGGTTTTGGATAGTAGTATTTTTTAAAAAAGATCACAGTAGCCTGGCATGGTGGTGCACGCTTGTAATCCCAGTACTTGGGAGGCAGAGACCAGAGGATCTGGGTTCGTGGCCAGCCTCAGCTACTTACTGAGGCCCTCTGCAACTTCGTGAGACCTGGTTTCAAAATACAGTATAAAAAATAGGGCCAGGGGTGTAGCTCGGAGGTCGCCCCTGGGTTCAATCCCCGGTACCGCAAAAAAAAAAAAAAATAAGATCACAGGTGATTCTAGTATGTAACTAGGGTTGAAAACAACTAGAATAAAAAGCACCATGTATGGCTGAGATGAATTTTATTTCCCTAAATATGGAATCTAGAAGCTTTTTTTTTTTTTCGGTACCAGGGATTGAACCCAGGGGCGTTCTACCTCTGCGCTACACCCCTGGCCCTATTTTTTTATACTTTATTTTGAAACCAGGTCTCACGAAGTTGCGGAGGGCCTCACTAGGTAGAGAGAGAGAGAGAGAGAGAGAGAGAGAGCGCTGAGGCTGGCCGCGAACCCGGATCCTCCGGTCTCTGCCTCCCAAAGTACTGGGATTACAAGCGTGCGCCACCACGCCCGGCAGCTTTTTTTTATTTAGACGGGCAGTTTCTTTCTTCCTGTGATGTCAGTAAAGCATACCCAATAAATATGACTTTTGTCATTGTTACTATTGCTATTACAGTGAAGAACGAGGGCTCTGAAGATAGACTATCTTACCTCTCCCTGTCTCAGTTTCCTCATCTGTAAAAGGAGGATAATTAAAATTCCTACTTCATAAATAACTACTCACATCATAGGATCGTTAGGGTTAAATGTCTAAATGTTTGTATTTAGATTCACAGTGAGTATTCAATGAGCAGTGGCTAGTGTATAGTTATTGTTTTATTCATTCAGCATCCTACGCTCACCTTCAGTTTGCTTCCTGTCTGGTCTAGTTTCCAAAACAGACGTGGAGAGGGCAGTGGAGAGGGCGAGGTGACTGCAACATGCTAGTGTGGGAAGACGTACAGAGAGGCACTGCATAGTTCGGGGGAGTCCTTAGCCACCAACTATAGATTATTAAGAGCATTAAGAAAATTCTCTGGCAGGCTGGAACCTCCTCCTTCTCTTCCAAGTTGACTTTTCTTGAGCCCAGCTTTCATTTTATGGAGGCGGCCTCAAAGTTGTGCAATGACTTGAGTAGCTGGTGCGCTTCGCTCGGAACAGATGTCCTGGACCGAGCAGATTGCAGGAGGATGTGCGAGCTGCTGGCTGCATCCAGGGGCATCAGCAGAGCACTGAGAGGGGACAGAGGGCATGGGGTCTCAGTGTCAGAGTCAGCGGGACCCTTTGACATCTAGACACCCACATAAGGAAATAGGATCTAACAGAGCTTCCCAAACTTACTGGCTTCCCAGACTTTTCAGAAAAAAGTCACTCAGTGCCACTTGGATGCTTCCATCACCCCCTTATTTTTATTCAGTGCTCCCAGTTGTACCCGAGGCTACTACTGCCCCCCGGATGGTTCCACCCACTTAGGGAATCGGTGAAGAATGAAGCGCATCCAATGCCATGTCACTGGCAGAACTCGACTTGGGGAATCAACTGTCTTTGTGTCCACCCATGGGCCAGGCCTCCTGTTAGGGCATTGGCTTTACTGTTTTAGTGATTGCTCACAACCCCAAGAAATGTCGTTGAGGGAGCTGAGGCTGAGAGGTGTTTTGATGTCATAGCAAGTACGTGAAGAGTCAAAAAAAAAAAAAAAGGAAAACAGTATGTTGAAAGGGCATCTGCACCCCATGTTTATTATAGCACTATTCATAGTAGCCAAAAAATGGGAACAACCTAAGTGTCCCTCAACTGATTAATGGATAAAGTATGGTATATTTATCCATGGAATACTACTCAGCCACAAAAAAGAATGAAATCCTGTCATTTGCAACAACATAGATGGAACTAGAGGTCATTGCATTAAAGGAAATAAACCAGGCCCAGAAAGATGAAGTGCAGCACTAACAGGACTGGTTGGAAGGACATTAAAAAAAAATCCTATAAAATATCTATTCATTCACCTTGGAACAGGCTACTCACCTACCTGCAGAGGCAGATTGATATTATCTTCATGGTATGATTTTAGGAAGACCTGAGCTAAAAAAAAATCTCTCCCCATATATGAAAATCAGAAAACTCAGTTCTCACTTCAGTTTCCTTTC
Organism: Glis glis; assembly: GCA_004027185.1. Classification (NCBI taxonomy): domain Eukaryota; kingdom Metazoa; phylum Chordata; class Mammalia; order Rodentia; family Gliridae; genus Glis; species Glis glis. The sequence goes on along the minus strand of PVJS01018249.1, from coordinate 26,461 downwards.
ATCTCATTCACTAATATGTGAAAATTAATGATTAATTTAAGGTTTTCATTTCTGACAAGAAAGAAGCATTCTTTAATGTAGCCAAAACTTAATGTGATCTAAAAGAACCAATATGCTCTAGGGGTATGAGTACCAGTTTAAGAATCTAGCATGAGCCTGGAGCAGTGGCACACGCCTGTAATCCTAGTACATGGGAGGCTGAGACGGGAGGATTGCAGGCTCAAGGACAGCCTTAGCTACTTAGCGAGACCCTGTTTCAAAAATAAAAAATAAAATTGGGTTGGGAGTCTAGCTCAGGGGTAGAATGCCCTTGGGTTCAATCCCATACCACATAAAATAAAAATGAAGACAAAAATGCCAACTAACCATTCAAACAAACCTAGTGTGTGATCTCATATTTTAAGTAACTTCCTTGGGTTAAATTGGCTGGTCTAGTAAAAGTCACATAATTGGAAAATTGTGGAGAAATGGCATGGGTAAAATCTTATTTGATGGAAAATCTAAATTATGAAATAATTAGAAAACAAATTTTATTATAGTCACTATTATAAACCAACATATGTGACTGTTATGGAAAATAAGATGGGAGTAGAAAAGTGATAAATCTTGAAAATGTCTCATATGCACATAAGATACATAATTAGAATGCAGTGTAATAAGCCAGATGTGGTGGTGCCTGCCTGTACTCCCAGTACTTGGGAGGCTGAGACAGGAGGATCACAGGCTCATGGTCAGCCTCAGCAACTTAGCAAGACCCTGTTTCAAAATAAAAGATAGGGCTGGGAGTGTAGCTTGAAGGTAAAATGCACCTGGGTTAAGTCCCCAGTACCCCAAAGAAAACAAAACAAAATTTAGTGTAATAGTGTAAAAGTTTTTAGATGTGGGAGTCAGATTTTCTGGTGGTGCCACTTCATGAGTTGAGTTATTTTGTGCAAGTTTACTTAACCTCCTTGGCCCGGGCCCGAGTCTCCCTGTCTAGATAACAGCGAGGACGATAGTACACACCTAGTAAGTAGGGTTGTTTTCAGATCAGAATGAGTTGATACATCATTATCTATTTCCTGGTACAGGAGTCTCTGCATGAATCCTCTCACGGTTATTGCTTTATTGCTAGCAATACAGTTTTGGAAATAAAGCAACCCCTTTCCTGGTTTCTGGTCACTGTCTTTGAACTGAAATGTCTGGGATTACTTCTTGGCAACTCTCGTTCAGTAACTTGCACATGGCTGCCTTGGCGCGGAGGGACTGACCTGGCCTTGTTTTTCTAGCTCTAATTTTCAGAGCTCTGGCAAATGCACACTTGCTGGCTGTGTGCAGCAAGAGGCACCAGTGAGGGAAGGCAGGCCCTTCCATGTGGTTCTCACTAGAAGACAGCCATGGCAAAGCCAGCTGGCCCTGGGACCCAGCTGGGCCACACACCCTGGACCAGTGTGAGATTTTCCCATCACCTGTATCTGAGCGCCCTGCCACACACCCAGCTTCTCGCCCACACCAGGGCCCCCAGTCCTGCTGAAGGTCAGCCAGGGAACTAAAGCAGGCATGGTGGTGCACATCTGTAATACTTAGGAGGGCGAGACAGGAGGATCACAGGTTCGAGGCCAGACTTGGCAACTTATCGAGACCCTCAGTGACTTAATAAGACCCTGTTTCCAAATAAAGAATAAAATAGCTCAGAGGTGGACTATCCCTGAGTTCAATTCCCAGTACCACAAAACAAAAAAAACAGGAAGAGGATTCCCTTTGCCTTTTGATGTACCAAGTTGATGGTGAATTGGCACACATGAGAGAAAGGAGAGAGACCTCTTCCCCAGCCCAAATCCCAGCACAAACTTTAAAAGCTAACAGCATGGATGCTTCTACAGCAATTGCCCCCTTGACATTTCTGCCCTCTGAACACCCGGCCATGAGTGAGGAGAGTTCTGAGCATGAGCCCGGGGATACAATCTTCCAAGGGGAGCCCTGGAGAGGGTCACTTGGGGGTTGTCAGGGACCAGCGAGGAGCCATACAGCAGATGTGCCCTTAGCTGGCTCTTTGGGAAACCTCTGCCACTGATCACAGCTCCGGGTGGGCAGAGACGGGAGCCTGGCAGGTGGCCCATGCATGGGCCTTTCCAGGCCTCAGTGAGCATCCCCAGCAAGGGGGATAGTCAGGCGAGTGTGGTGGGTTGGGACACGTGGGCAGGTCTTGCTGCAGAAAGCACCCTCGAATCTCTTTAAACGGGGAAGTTCTAGCGTGCAGAGCACAGGCTGGGATGCACATCTGCGAGGGGGCTCCTTCCCACAATTCCTCAGCCAGAGTTGAAACCAGGAACAGCTCATCGCTCCTGGCCGCTTCTGTTACAGACACTTTGTGATCTTCTTTCCCTTCCCCGTGGGGCCCATGAAGAGAGATCACGTGACATCTGGGCTCCCAGCCCTTTTCCAGAAATAGCCTTTTTGTCTCATGCAGCCTTTCCACTTATTTGCTTATTTGGGAGGAATTGAAAGTGCAAAATGAGGGAATAGTATGTGATTGTTAGATTGCACTAGGTTTAAGTGAATCTTGTTTTGTGTGTGGGACTGGAGATTGAACCCAGGGGCATTCTACCTCTGAGGTACATCCCTGGCCCTTTTTATTTATTTACTTTTTGTTTTGGAATAGGGTCTTGCTAGGTTACTGGGAGTCTCACTACGTTGCTGAGACTGGCCTTGAACCTGTGATCCTCCTGTCTCAGCCTCCCAAGTAATCCCTGGGATTACAGGTGAGCGCCACCGCGTGTGGCTACATTATTTCTTAAACATAGTAATAGATGTTGGGGGCCTTTACCCAAGGTACCGGGGCATCTCTGCTGGCTCCCAAGTTGTGCTATATTTTTCCCTAGAAATGATTTATCACGAAAGCGCTATCTCCAGGTATTTTTCTAGCATATTCTTTCTGGTTCAGTTCTAAATCTAACCTCTCCACAATCTTCAAGTGTTGGAGTAAATAGGTATGGCACTGGGGGTCAAATGTATCTAGATCCTATAGCGGAAAAGACAGCGTGGCCAGGGAATGTGACATCTGGGTAATCAAGGCTTCTGGTTCCATGGCTCTCCCATAACCTTGGATGGCTGAACAGCTGTCAGATAAATTTAATTCAATCAGACACCTTTAACGCTCTGCCTCTTTGGAATATAATTGCGTTTTGATGGTGAGTCATAAGTCTCTTTAGGATCTTGCTGCCTTTGGGTCGGGTTTGCGGTCATCAATTCTCATTGTATTGCATCACTACTTTCTAATCAATAGGGTGCTAAATAAGTTAGCTTTTATTGCATTATTTGCCACAGGGGATAAAGGGCTGCATTTGCTTAAAAACTGTTGTGATCTATTTAAAAGTGTTACAAGGTGATGGGGAAAAGGAACTGGGAAATAGACCTCCTCCTTTCTCATTTCCCGCCAGCACCCACCAGGCTTCCCGAACACTCTCGTCTGGATTTGCTGCCTTATAGGACTGAGGCATGAGCTGTCTTCTGAGCTCACTGAATTCCTGGATGGCTGTTGCCTTTCTTGCAAGGGTTGGAATTTGTACCCAGGAAATGCTCCCAGGAAATGCTCTGTGGATGACCACCGCAGTGACACCAAGCAGAGATGTCCATAAAGCGCTGTCCCATAGTTTTTCAGGCAGACTGCCCAAGGCTAGAGGACAAGCCAGGTGACTGGCCAGCTGCGTCATCCTGAGCAAGTTACTCAGCTTCTCTGAACCTCCTTCTTTGTCAAATACGGTGCTAATACCCACGTCACGGGGGACGGGGCTGTAAGGATTCAATGAGGTCATTATCATAAAATGCTTAGTACATGGTCTGGAATGATAATTCACAAATAGCAGTTGGTATGATTGTTATCAGCCCAGATTTCCCTGACCATTGTGGTGGTTCAGACGAAACCCTCTGGAACTTCAAATCAGACTGAAGAAGGTTACTGACATCCCCACAATTCCTGCAAATTCCTGAGGTTGAGTCTCGACTAGACAATCTGCCCTGTGCCCCCCACTCCCTTTCACTCAGGTCATCGGCCTGCACCCGTTTCAACTGCCCCGACCTGGGCAGAAGGCCAGTGCAGGTGAGCCGTTTGACCTTATCAGATGCTCACCAGGTACTTCCATTTACTACTTTGACCTCCAAATGTACCTTTGAACGCAGCAGTCTTCATTCAACCTTTCCACAAGGTCAGGAACAGATGTGAAGCAGGGGACTCGGCACACGGGGCTATGGTGGGACAGCCTCTTCTTGGGCGGCTTTTCAACTAGAACGTGTTCATTACTGTCCTACAGAGTAAATGCCTTGATTAGGAAGTAGAAAATCACAACTCGTCCATGATGAATCCAGACTGCTCAAGAAGAAGGGGAAGTCAGGGTGTGTGTGCGTGCGTGCGTGCGTGCGTGCGTGCGTGTGTGTGTAACTTAAATTTCTTCATTTTAATGTTTTTAGCAGAAAATCTAAAATGTAAGTAAACGTAGAGAGAATAACGGAATGAATTCCCACGTACCATCATCACCTGGCTTTGGGAACCATCAGCAAATCCAAGACAGCAAGCCATTTCATCCAAAACGATTTCCATATGAATGTAAGTGATAAGAATTATTTTTAAAAACTGAAGCCACATAGGCATTATCTTAATCTAAACATGATCACGATTAAGTTTCCCTAGTTGAGTCATTTTTTTAAAGAGCTGGTTTGTTTCCATCAGGCTCCCAACATTTTCTTAGATTTCTTTGAACATGTAGGTTTATTCCCCTCCCTTTTTTTGGTTTTCAGTTTATATATAGAATAAACAGCACTATTTGTCCTGCAGTCTCACATTTGTATTTTGCTGATTGTAGCCCTGGGGTAGCATTTCATTTATAACCTACTTCTCTGGCCAGCATTTTTGGTAAACTATAGATTCCATCCAGGTTTAATCTGATTCAAGTCCAGTTTTTTCATCCAGAGCCTTCATGGGTAGTATCAAACCCTTCTCTCAGGAGCTCCAAGTGCCCCACTGTCTGTCTGTGCTGTAGCAGACGCCGATGACCTGGGCTTAGATCCGAGCCAGGGTTTGGATGTGGCTTGTCCCCCAGGGGTGCATGTGCCAAGAGCTTGGTTCTTAGTGTGGATGCTGAGGTGTGGGACCTTTACGATGTGGGGCCTAGCAGAATGTGGTTACATGGTTGGGTTGTAACTGCTCTCAGGAGGGGTTAACTCTGATTTTATGGAATGAGTCAGTTTTTGCTGAGCAGATTGTTATAAAGTGTGGCCACTCCATGCGCTTGGCCTCTTCTATCCATGGCCAGGTCCCTTTCTATTTCCCACCATGATGTGACACAGCCAGGGGCCCTTCAGGGTGCCAGTGCCATGCTATTTGGACCCCAGCCACCAGAATCATGAGCCAAATTGATCTGTTTACTTTATAAAGCACTCAGTCTCAGGTATTTTGTTCTAGCAACACAGAATGGACTAATACAATCTATTATTTCAGTAGTGGTTACAGAATGGTAATCCATCCTTCCTTCCTTCCTTCCTTCCTTCCTTCCTTCCTTCCTCTCTCCCTCCCTCTTTCCCTCCCTCCCTCCCTCCCTCCCTCCCTTTCTCCCTCCTTTCTTTTCCTTTCCTTTCTTTTCCTTTCCTTTCCTTTCCTTTCCTTTCCTTTCCTTTCCTTTCCTTTCCTTCCTTCTTTCCTATAGTACTGGGGATTGAACTCAGGGGCATTCTACCTCTGAGATATACCTCCAGCCCCATTTTATTTTTCATTTTGAAACAGGGTCTTCCTAGGTTGCTGAGAGTCAAGCTAAGTTGCTGAGGCTGGTCTCAAACTTGTGGTCCTCCTGTCTCAACCTCCCAAGTACTGGGATTATAGGCATGCACCACCATGCCTGGCTTAGAATGGTAATATTCCAATTCTGTCATTCCTTTGTTTATTAGCTGGAAGATTTCCATAAAGAGAAACTTTTCCTCAATAACTATTTGGGGTCAAGAGATGTAGCTGAGTGGTATAACTCTTGCGTAGCATGCACAAGGCCCTGGGTTCAATCCCCAGCACCAAAACAAAACTATTTGGTTACCTTGAGCTATAGTTTTATATAGCAAGGACAGGTTAAGTCCTTGATTCTTGCCCTGTATTTATGTTTTCAGAATAAGAAGTTGGTTCTCGGATATTCTCTAGAGGTAGTCAATGAAGATTTCTTTTTTTTTGGGTGGTGGTACTGGGGTGTTGAACCCAGGGGCATTCTACATCCGAGCTATACCCCCAGCCCTATTTTTTATTCTTTATTTTGAAACAGGGTCTCACTAAGTTGCGGAGGGCCTCACTAAGTAGCTGAGGCTGGCCGTGAACCTGCAATCCTCCTGTCTCTGCATCCCAAGTACTGGGATTACAAGCGCGTGCCACCACGACTGACTGATGAATATTTCTTGTCAAGTACAATTATGATCTCATAGATTTTGACATATTTGATTTGTTTAAATTCATTTAAATCATTACTCTTATTGGTTCTCAGATGTTTCCATTTTTTGCCAGTAAGAGCTTCCTGTTGTCTTCTGAATGTTTCGATACACTCCAGTTTTTGATAACTTCCTTGCTGTCTGGAATGACAGAAGTTCTAGGCACATCTTGTACATTTCCTGTCCTAGACCTGGAGTCAGCAATTTCTCCAAGGAGGCTTGCTTCCTTTATGTATCATTTTAAAATGGATTTAAAAATCACCAGCTGGCTTTAGGGCTGCCCAATGATGAAGAGTTGGTCATCATTTCCAGCCTTTTTCAGGGGACAGAATTGAAAATAATACTTAAGAGGAAGTGCATCATGAATTCAAACTAATATTTTGAATTCGAATTTAGTACTGCATTTTTTTTTTAATTTAGCTTCTTTGATTTTATATTTGTATATCTCTCTCTTTACCTAAAATCTTGGTTCCAAACAATATTAACATAATTACTTATTTGCCTTACTATATGTGTCTCAGAATAAAAATATTGGTTCCATAGTTAACAGTATACTTTCTAAAAAGGCTTTAAGATTTTTTAAAGTCATTTTTTGTCCTTAGGATCTATCGCACTAGAGATATATAGTTAAATAACTGTTTTAAAATTGTTCAGACTAATTCTTTAGTGATTATGTTGCCAACTCAATGCCCAGTGAAGTTCATTTGTTTCATTTTACTTTTAAATTTTAGGAATGCTTTCTTTTCATTTTGGTTTAATGTTGTTTTATAGCTATATAAGTCATTTACGTTGTTTAATGTCAAATCTATATAGTAAATTATATTTGAGAAGTTCCAGCTTCTCTTTTCACTGTCCCACTTGATCCCTCTCTGGTGTCTGGTAACCAAAGTGCTGTTTCCTAAGGCAGAAGCAAATACATATGTACATAATTTAATATATACACATATATGCACCATATGCTGTACATAGTATACACATATATATCTATATCTTCCCCTTCTTAAATACTGATAAATCTTTATCATAAAAAGCATGTGTGTGTGTGTGTGTGTGTGTGTATAGTATATCATATGTGCTTTTGTTTTGGTGTTAGGGATTGAACCAGGGCTTCCCACATGCCAAGCACATACTCTACCATGTAGCTACACCCCCAGCCCATATAATCTTTTCTAACATATATATATATATTTTTTACTTAACCATACATCATAGAGGTTGCTCCAGAATGATATAAAGAAAGCATCCTCATTTATTTTTGAGCTAAAATGTTTAATTGACACATAATAATTGCACATATTTATGGGATATGGTGTGATATTTTAATACATATACAAAATATGTAATGATCAGGTCAGGATAATTGGCATATTCATCACCTCAAATATTTATCATTTCGTTGGGTTGAGAACATTCAAAATCCTCTTTGCCAGCTATTTGAAATGCAAAATTAAAACATTGCCAATCATAGTTACCCTGCGATGCTGTGGAACATTAGAAGCGATTCCTCCCATTCAACTGCACCCTGTACCATCCTCTCTCCATCACTTTCTTCCCACCCTCTCAGCCTCTAAAAACCACTCTTCTACTCACTACTTCTATAAGATCAATGTTTTTAGCTTCAATGTGTAAATGAGAACATGCAATATTTGCCTTTCTGTACCTAGGTTATTTCACTTAACACAATGGCCTCCAGTTTCATGCAGGTTCCGCAAGTGACAGGAGTTCATATTTTATGACTGAATAATATTCCATTATATCCGTGCCATATTTTCTTTATCCATTTATCCATTGATGCACACCTCGGTTGATTCCATGTCTTGCTGTTCTGAATAGTGTTGCAATCAACATGGGAGTGCAGGGAAGTCTTCATTATACGGATTTCCTTCCTGTGGGAGTGTATCTAGTAGTGGGATTGTTGGATCATATGGTAGTTCTATTTCTAGTTTTTTGAGGAACCTACATACTATTTTCTATGATGGCTGTGCTAATTTACATTCCTACCAACAGTATGGGAGTTCCCTTTCTCTGCATCCTCACCAGCGTTTGTTATTTTTTGTGTTTTTGACGATAGCCATTCTAACAGGGATGAGATGAGATCTCATTGTGGTTTTGATTTGCACTTCCCTGATGGTTTGTGATGTCGAGCCTTTTTTCATATACTAGTTGGCCATTTGTGTGTCTTCTTTTGAGAAATGTCTATTCAGATCATTCTCTCTCTCTCTCTCTTTGTGCTGGGAATTGAACTCAGGAGCATTCTACCTCCGAGCTACACCCCCAGACTGATTTTATTTTTTTATTTGGAAACAGGGCCTCTCTAAGTTGCTGAGGCTGGCTTTGAACCTGCCATCCTCCTGCCTCAGACTTCCAAGTACTGGGATTACAGGTGTGTGTTGCCACACCCAGCATTTTCTCATTTTTTAAATTGGATTTTGTTCTGTTGAGTTGTTTCCCTATTCCTTTTATCGGCTACAAACTATTCACCGAGTGGATATACCACGTTTTCCCAACTAGAAGCCTGTTGGTGAACATTTTGGTTGTTTCCAGGTTTTCCTGGTAATAACTAGTGCTACAACAAATAACCTTGCACATACATCTTTGGACAGTATTTCCAGTGTATCTTGGGATGTATTCCTAGATGTGAGATTTCTAAGACAGAAGGTAAGTATAGTTATGCTAATAGTGCCAAATTCCTATCCTTGGGGTTGTATCATTTGGCATTCCCATTAGTGATGTATGAGAGTAACTGTGCCCACAGAGCCTCTCCAAAAGGGCTTGGGTATTTGTTAATTGGATAAGTAGGAAATGTAGTTTTTAATGTATACCTTTCTTATTTGTAGTGAGGTTCAGGGTTTTTTCCCCCATATGTGTAAAAGCCATTTGCATTTCTTTCCTATGGACTGTTGTTCACATTCCTTGTCCATTTGCCTCCTATTTGTGTCTATTTATTATTATTAATTTAAAAATTTTTATTTTTATTATTATTATTAGGTTCTGGGTCTAGAACCCAGGGCCTCATTCATGCTAGGCAAGTACCCTCCCACTGAGACACATCCCCAGCTCTTTATTTATATTTTTGGAAGCACTTATATGTTAAGTATGTTAACCTTTTCTCTGTTATGTGTTGCATATTTTAAGAAAGGATCATTTCTTTTCACTTTGCTCTTGGTGTTCATTTCCATGCAAAAAACTTTTTAAATGTTAATATCACTTAAGTTTATCAGTTTTCTCATTGTTGCTTCTGGATTTTGAGTTATACTTGGGAGAGTTTTTTAATTCCCTGGTTATAGAGGAATTCATGCAGGTTTTCTTCTAGTGCTTGTATGATTCCCTCCCCCCTCTTTTTAACATTTAAATCTCTGGTCTATTTGAAATTCATCTTGGTGTGTGGTATGAGGAATGGACCTTTTCCCATATCCTTTCAGGCTTTTAACCAGATCTGGGTAGCAACAACCAGGCAAAGACTGAGCTGTTTGGTTAGAGCTCAATTACTCTGATCAGCCATAAACACAAAAGCCTCAACTCTTGAACTTCTCTGGTTGAGTCAGAGCAAAATGTCCTCAAGCTTGTGGATCACAAGCAGGTAATATAAGAGGGAACTAGGACGGTGCCGCTTCAGATCTGAGCACAAACTGACTTGAAGAAGCTGTCCAGAACCCAGCCTGTCTGTGAGCAGAAGACCTTCTGTATTTTGATATCAGTCAGGCGGAGAACAAACTTGATATATAGTTTCATGAATTGGCATGCCCGGCCCATATTCCAGGTGCAGAGCTGGCCCTTCTACCTTGGCCAGCATTTTCCAGGGGGCTGCTGCCAGGCAGGATCACCATGTTGTTATTTCCCTAAAAAGCTAATTTGGGTGCTTTGTGGGCAGGTAGTGTGGTCCAAAGAAACAAGATCGGGCATGAGTTGGTCGTTGCTGAAGCTGGGTGATTGTACATGAGGGCTCATGACATTAAGTTACTGTTTGAAATTTCCTATTATAAATTGTTAAAATGAGAAATTTCCAGTATATATTCACACACATGCACGCACGCATGCACGCACACACACACACAGCCTGGCCGAGGCATTTGTGGCTGGCTATGTATACTCTTCTGGGCCTTCTACACTATCCTTGAATCAAATTAGTTACCAGCAGGCTGTATCCTAGACGAACCTCACTAACTCACACCTGTAAGAAAGGTCTTCAGTGAGTCACCCTTTGATGTTCCATCCTTTGCTTTTATCAAGGGTGGATATAAAAATTGCCAACACAGAGAATGTCTCTGCATCTTCTATACGATTATAGCAAAACAATTTCAATTACTGTTTGATCTATGGAGCTAGTTTTATCTGAGTCGGTTACAGTTTTTTTCCATAGCAATCTTTCATGAGTAGCACTGCATGCTTCTGCTGGGAGGCACACAGTGGTCAGCTGTCTCTCTTTGTGATGGAGTGGTCATTGATGATCCTTGCCTACACTGATTGCTATAGGAGTTTGCAAAATGGTAATATTCGAATTCTATAATCCTCCCTTTGTTTACTAGATGGAAGATTTCCATAAGAGAAATGTTTCATTGTGACCTTAAAGTTCCTCTCCACAGAGCATGGCAGACAGGACTTAAGGCTGAGGAACGCTCTTGCCAGTTGCCTTCCTCAACCTCAGGGAAGCTTAGAGACTGTGGGCGCTTCTGGAGGGGAGAGCACTGCGTCTGGACACAGCAGTTTAGATGAATTTATACAATATGTCCCTATGCCCAGATAGGCTATCTTTGACATTGTCCAGACATTGCTGTAGGGTTGTAAAGTCAGGGCAATTATCTTGGTATGTCCAAATAGTGTTCACTGTGATGTCTCAGGGCTCATCTCAAGCTCTCTCACTGATGTTTGCTGTATTTAATTTAGTTTATTTATTTATTGGTGCTGGGGATTGCACCCAGGATGTTTGTGTAATAAACAGGCACTGTACCACTGAGCTACTCTCCCATCCCTGAATTTTATTTTTTAAAATTGAAACTTATACAAAGATTTGAACTTGGCTTTCTGTGGCTTCCTTTTTATTTGGATTGGTATGTTAGGGGCAGCAGGTTTTAGTTTCCTAACAGCCTTTGTAATACCACAGATATGGTGATCAGCCTCCTGGTTGTTTTGGCTAACTGCTGTCAGTTTCTGGTCTGAGTGTGTTGGGACACAGATGGGAAAACACTCTTGGGACAGAAGAATAGGGAAGAAGGGCTCTTTGGAAAAGTAATTTGTGGGAAATGTTGGGATCTCCTCTTTCCATCTCCAATACAATACTTAAGTAACTTGGTGCCATTCTGAGACAAATAGGATTCAGAGCTCCCTAACAAAAATCCCTTAATCCACCTTTTCTTTCCCTTTTGACTGGCCCATGGAAATTATGGGCGAAAGCCAGGTATGGTGACACACACCTGTAATCCCAGTACTTGGAAGGCTGAGACAGGAGGATCGCAGGTTTGTGGCCAGCCTCAGCAACTTAGTGAGGCCCTTAGCAACTTATTTTGAGACCCTGTTCCAAAATAAAAAAATAAAATAGGGATGGGGTATAGCTCAGAGGTAGAACACCCTTGGATTCCATCTCCAGTAACTTACAAAAAAAAAAAAAAGAAAGAAAGAAAAGAAAGGGAAAAATGAAATTCCGAGCTCAAACAGAGGAGGGATGTGATATCAAGGGTCTTCAGTAAGATTTCCAAACCCATGTTGGTGATAGAGGACAAATAACAACTTTGGGATTGGGATTCAGATCCCAATTTTCCAGTCTCCAGAGTCTGTGATCTTAAACACTGCACCTTAAAGAACACCAGGGTAAATGATTAGGAAGCCAGATCAAGATGGGGAGAAAGAAGCTGTCATTGCCTATGCACCTCGGACACCAAGTTCCCTGTAGCTGGGTCCCTGGTACTTCTCCCTACGTTCTTTTGCTTCATGACCAAATGAGAAAAGGACCCCACATTCCAAAGATGTTGGAAAATTAATTTGCAAAAGTGCAAGGTCCTTGAAGATCAACATTAAATTCCAGAATGAAGTTCAGCAAGTCCTGGAAGCCACATCTGACCCCAGCCCTGGACAGGGTTTTCAATACTGAGGGGAGGGAACGTTTTTATAAGCCTGCCTGAGTGGGAAGACCAAGAGGGAGGAAAATTCTGCCTCTCTTATCTGAGTTACTAGGAAAGAAAATAGTCCTCTCTTTGGGCAGGCAGTGCAGGGAGGGGTTTATCTGGGACTGAGCTGTCTGAGCTGAAACACCAGGAGAGACACAGGAGGGACATTGTGGTCAGTAGTGCTTTCTCCTTGGTTTATTGCTTGGAGTGAAGATTATCACCATGTTCTGAAATGTTCTTATTCACATTTTAAAAAATAGAATGTGAAAGAGATAAAATAAGTAAAACCAGTAAAAACTAATATACTTTAAGGAAAATAAAAAAGTGATAAAACCCCAGACATCTCTGGTAATAGAACACAAAGGGTCTGAAGGGACTAGACTGAGGTGACTGACAATGTTTATCCCGTGTCTTGTGTATTTATGTCAAGGTGGGATTGGTCACAGGTGATACTTTCTCTTTTTTAACAGCTTTATGGAGATATGATCCAATACCACACAGTCTACCTACTTCAAGTGTACAATTCAATAGTTTTTAGTATATTCTCAGAGTTGTTCAACCACTACCATAGTAAATTTTGAAAAATTTCACCTTTCCTCAAAGAAAGTCCATATCCTTTCGCTCTCATTCCCTAATCTCCCCTGTATCTCTGAACCCTAGGCAACCACTGAATCTATTTTCTGTCTCTAAGGACTTGCTTATTCTGGACACTTCATATAGATGGAATCATATAGTATTTGGCCTTATTTTTTGTCTGGCTTCTTTCACTTAGCATGTTTTCAAGGTTCATCTGTGTTGTAGCATGTGTCAGTATTCCATTCCTTTTTATGGCTGAATAATATTCTATTGTATGGATATACCACATTTTCTTTGTCTATTCATCAGCTGATGGACATCTGGGTTGTTTCTACTTTTAGGTTATGATGAATCACATTGCTATGAACATTCATGTACAAATTTTTGTTTTCTTTTCTCTTGGACATATACCTGGGAGTGAAATTGCTGGGTCATATGGTTAATCTGTGTTTAAGTTTTCAAGGAAATTCCCAGACAGTTTTTCAAAGTGGTTGCATCATTTTGCATTTCCATCAGAGGTACCTGAGAATTCTGATTTCTCTGCATTCTCGTCAACACTTGTTATTATCTGTCTTTTTTATTATGACTGTTCTAGATTATGTGAAATGGCATCAGTTGTGTTTTGATTTGCATTTCATGTATACTTAATGATGTTAAGCACCTTTTCATGTGCTTGTCCGCCATTTGTAGATCTCTTTACAAAATTGTCTACTCATAGCCTTTGCCCATTTTCTGGTGGGTTCTTTATTTATTATTGACTTGTAAGAGTTGTTTACATACTCAGTTCCTTTCTGAGATATGTTATTTACAAGTATTTTCTTCCTTCTATGAGTTGTCTTTCTCATCTTCTTCCTCTTCCTTCATTTGAATTTCAACTTTAGAATTTGTTTTTGGCAGAGACAAAAGCTTTTGGGCAGCCTTGCTAAGTATTTTTTTGTGGTACTAGGGATTGAACCCAGGGGCATTCTATCTGTGAGCTACACTCCCAGCCCTATTTTATTTTAGAACAAGGCCTCACTAAATTGCTGTGGGCCTTGCTAAGTTGCTGAGGCTGGCCTTGAACCTGTGATTCTTCTGTCTCAGCCTCCTAAGTACTAAGCTAACAGGCATGCACCACCACATATCTTTATGACAGCTACACTTGGGAGAAGTAGAATTATAAGAGACACCTCTAAATAATGACATTGGCCTTGACAAGCCACAGAACTTATCCTGAATATTCGAGTGATTTTGGTGTTCCGAGTTGCCACCAGGGGAATGTCATTGCCATTGTTCAAAGCACTTTTGAATGATTGAGTTCCATAAGAAAATCCATATTTTAAACTTCCTTTAGGACCTAAAATGTTAGTGTACAGCTCAATCATCCATCTTCGCACCAAGTCCTTTTCAGATGTTTCCAGAACAGTCCTTTTCAGATGTTTACATTCTGCCTCAAAGGAGGAAAAATTGGCCCTACTGAAGATAGGCAATAGCTTGTAAAGTGAGCTACAGAGGCCAAAGAGGAACATCTTTGGAGAACTAAGTATGAGAACTGCCCTGAAGAGGTCCACCCTATCTTGGGTATCTAGGGTTCTGATGTGTTTGCTAAAATTAATTCACAGCACTTTATCATCATATGTTACACTGTAGAAAGCAAAACATGTACTCCATTGTAGAAAGTCCACAGAGGGCCTAAGTTGCTGAGGCTGTCCTTGAACCTGTGATCCTCCTGTTTCAACCTCCCAAGAACTTGGATTACAGGCATGCACCACTATGCCCGGCTCTGTCTGAATTTCTTAATAGTGTTTTTTGAACCACAAAAGTTATTAATTTTAATGAAGTCCAGTTTATCTATTTTTTCCATTGTTATTTGTGCTTTTGGTGTTACCTCTAATTTCTATTTAACGATCCATTTCCAAATCCAAGATCAGAAAGATTTACCCTCACTTTCTTCTAGGAGTTTTTAGTTCTGGTTCATATATTTTTTATCTAGTTTAGTTAATTTTTCAGAATGGCTGTGAGTCAAGGATCCAATTTCCTCTTTTTGCATGTGGATATCCATTTCACCATTTGTTGAAAAGATAATTCTTTCCCAGGAAACCCTTCTTAGGGAAAAATTTCTAGAGGCAATCCCAAGATATATGTTGTCCAGTGAGATGCCTGTAGGTGAAGAAGGGAAATAAATATCTACAGAGTTTAGTGTCCATATCAGAGTCCTCCCAGGGGACTCAAGGGGGTGAAACCCAGGCACCCGCCTGCCAGTCTCCTATTTGTATGCATGACAGGCATTGCTAATCAATCACAGCACTGGCTAAGCTGTGATGACAGTAAGGCTGACATTGAATACACGAGTGTGTTGTGCATCTGGGGCTCATGCATGGAATTGTGTAATAGGTGTTTGGACAGAGAAGATGAGAACTGTGACCAGAGGAGAGATCTGAGCTCTAGAGAGACTGGAGAGTATGGCATGTGGATGGGGGTGGATCCCGTCTCCCAGGGTGAGTGACAGTAAGAAAATCTGGGATTGGATCTAAGGAGTCCAAGGAGCCCACAAATGGGTCTGCTAGGTATTGCAGCTCAAGAGAAAACCCAGGACAGAGTATTGGTGAGGAAGCCGGGGATAAAGGGTGATTCAGGGAGAGCTACTGATGGGGTCGAACTCCGTGAGGGGTTGGTAAGGTGCGTATGGCCACGTGTCCCTTGATTATCACGAGAAGGTGGTCGGTCCCCTTGGCCAGTGCGGTTCCAGGGAGTAACAGAGGTGGAAGCCCCTCTGTTAATGAATGTGAGATCCATCTGAGACAACTGGAAAGATTATTATCATTCTTGGAATTTAAAGAAAACCCAAGGTCAGTTAAAAAGTTCAGCTGACTGTGAGAAAAAATGTCTGGGGGAAGATAAGCTCGTCTGTGTCTGCCAGATGCAGCTTGTGTCTTCAACATCAGACCAACTGCATCATTGTCAGAGATGTTTCTGCAGAAATGGATCCTACAGGGTGGGAAGCAATTAATCTCAATTCAGTACAGGCCTTGCTCAAGAATATTTACTGGCAGATAAAGCTCAGAATTCCTAAGTTAGCGTTTCTCATGAAAAGGTCCATGTTGTTCTGCATTAGAAATCCAGAGTGTTTCAAACTGTTGATTCACCGGGTGTGGTGGCTCGGGACTGTAATCCCAGCACTTGGGAGGCTGAGACAGGAGGATGGCAGGCTCAAGGCCAGTCTCAGCAATTTAGACTCTGCTTCAAAATACAAAAATAAAATAGGGCTGGAGGTGTAGCTCAAAGGTAGATGGCCCATGGGACCAGTCCCCAGTACCAAAAATCAAAACAAAACGGAACAACAAAAAACCTCCAAAAAACAAAACTGTTGATTCTGTGGGATTCTGGAATTACTGACTGAGGGTCTTATGTTGCAAGGCCCAGTGTTAATCAACTCTCCAGGTTTGGAGAGCCTGAAAGGCATTTGTCCAATGTACAGATGGTGATGTGAGTCCTCACTGCCCATTCCACTCGTGGATTACCCAGCAGGTTCATGGATTAGGTGACCGGAGCCAGGTGAAGGGCCTTGCTGACTGGGCAGTCGCTTGGAGCAACCATCTCTAGATGGACTTAAAATATTTCTGGAATAAATAGCTGCAAACTGGTCCACTTTTGTCAGAGGAGATAATGGAGAAAAAAGTTTCTACTAGCTTCAAACTGTCTTTGTTGAATTTAAGGAAGAGCACAGGTGGCTATCAGGAAGGATTTTTGAAATAGCATTTTTTATGGTTCAATTTTTTATTTCTTTATTTTATTTTTATTTTATTTTATTTCTTACTTGAACCCAGTGACTCATTTTATTATCTAAGTTTTAAATCCTTTAGTGATTGTTTCAAGTGATCTGGTTTAGAAAATTGCCCAAAACCAACAAAAAAGCCCCCAAACAAAAATTCAAAACCCAAACCAACTCAGAAACAGGTACAATATGGAAGTGGATGCTGTTTTGCCTAAATTTATCAGAAAATGGACTCTCCTGGCCAGGGAATTATAGAAGATATGCTTCAGCCAAAAGCACCGACTAGCAGGAAGTTAGTTTCAGCTCATTCCGCTAAATAAATGTGAATCAAAATCTGTAGTATATTGGCTGGAGGGTGCAACCCTCTGTTTGACCGTTCTCCATCAGCCTTGACTGAGCCAGTCGGTGATCCTGACCATTTAGAATTACTGAATTAAATAACTGATGGGAGTTCCATTCTGAAGAGTATTGACTAAGAACCAGTGGAGGGCAAAGTTATTTTTGCCATCATTAAGTTAACAAGAGTAGGACAGATAGTAAATAATCTAAGAATATTATTATCATCTGCTTTTGTTAGGTGAGGCTTGTGTGTTGATAGCCTCATGACACAGTGTTCTCAAGATACATATGTAACACAAAACTGAAGAGCATATTAAAATGAAAGTGCATGAAAAGTGGAAAACGTTGGCACACATAGATTCCATTTACTTTGAATTTTAAAGGGTAAAAATAATAGAAATGTAACATACTTTGAATTTTGAGTTTTCATAAATTTTTTTTTTTTCTGGGAAGCTACCCAGACTTAATTCCTTGCTAAGTAGCCGTATCCATATGTTAAACATTATTTATTTTTTAGGGAAACGGTTGGAGAAATAGTTAAAATTTTATTATTGAAAAAAACTATGAAATATTTTTACCCTCATGAAGCTGTTAATCAAAAGCATTTGCCCAGCTGGGTGTGGTGGTGTATGCCTGTAATCTTAGTAATTGGGAGGCAGAGAGAGGAGGATGGCAGGTTCGAAGCTAGCCTCAGAAATTTAGTGAGACCCTCAGCAACTTAGTGAGACCCTGTTTCAAAATAAAAAATAAAGAGCTGGGAGTGTAGTTCAGAGGTAGAATGCCCCTGGGTTTAACCTCCAGTACCAAAAAGAATAAATAAATAAATAAATAAATAGAAAAACCATTTGTCCATATCTTTTTAGTTGTTCACGTTTCCATTATAAAAATCCTATCTCCTTTCCTCTGAAAAAGGAAACCATTAACTTTACCAACTCTATTTTCCTTATTATTTCTGCTACTCTTATTACTGAGTCAGTACTACACTCTTGAACTAGCAACTCCTCACTTTGGCAGATTCCTGAAACGCGGTGGTACTCCCCCTGGCACAGGCATGCTTTGGATTTAATCTGGTAGAATGTATATAAACAGCTCTCAGCACCATGACTTTCTGTCATCCCAGAGAATGCAGGAAAAGACTCTGTCATTCAAAAAATGCAACCGCCGGTTATTTCTCTGATGTCTGTTTTTGGCCTTTTCAGAGTTTTGTCAACCTAATTCTTGGAGTTGGAAGCTAAGGCTAGAAGTAGCATAAAAGGCACAGAGAAGCACAGGAAGGGTCTGGGGCCGTCTCCCAACAAGAGTGCGCTCCCACGGAGGGATTTCTTCCATGAGGAATTTTTATCTTATCATTCCCGTGTTGCTGGGGGAAAGTAACCCAGCAGGTTTGTAGTTGTGGTGAATTAGCTCGGCTTTAAATTAGACCAGGGGTGGAGTCCTGATTTTGTAAAACCTCTCAGTGCCTCTGTTTTCTATCAGCAGGAATCTACTTCATTGACACATTATAAAGATTAATGGAGAAACTTTTAACGTATCTACCAATATGCCATAGTACTATAATGTTGCTGAGAAACAGTAACATCTAAATATGATTCATCTAGGCACTTTCTTTTTGAAGGACTTTGTAGACTTTTAAAAAAATTCACTTTTTTGTGTGTGGTACTGGGAATCGAACCTAGGGGGATTCAACCTCTGAGCTATACCCCCAGCCCCATTTTATTATTATTATTTTTTTTTATCTTGTAACAGGGTCTCACTAAATTGCTGAGGTTCTTGTTAAGTTGCTGAGACTGGCCTCTGATCCTACTGCCTCAGCCTCCCAAGTCCTGGGATTATAGGTATGTGTCACCACACCCAGTTTAAAAAAATCGCTTTTTATGTAAATTATTAGAAAGCTTCCAGAGAAGAAACTCCTTGCAGAAAAATGCTGTGAGATGAGATGTCCTCACAGATTCCTGGGAGCACAAACATACAGCAAGCAAAAGCAACTTGATTCTGTAGCATGAGGTCATTTTCTTCAGCTCACGGGAGCCAGCGGTGGTCAGAATTTGAGAGGAGCTTGGCCTCACTACTCTCATTATCCTACACATAGTGATGCTGGCTGTGAAAGAAAGGAGGAAGTTCCCTTCCCAGGCTTGCTGCTCCCTGAGGCTGCTGACCATTGGCACCAGTGAGATGGTTTCACTCTCAGGTCCCCAGGGAAATTTTGATGGCTTCTCATGATACCTGGGAAGGAGACGCCCACCTAGAGGGCAGCTTGGTCCCTGTACTTTCTCTGCATACTTAGACGAAAGGAAAATACAATCCCAGCTCAGGAGAAGCCCACAAACATCAGAGGGCCGCAGAAGCAGGGCAAAGTGTGGCACACCTGATCCCAATGTGACATTGGCGCTCCTCTTCAATGTGAACTCTCAGGGACTGAAGCATGGGAGTCAGGAGTCAGCCTCAAAGTGGCCTTGACTTAAGAAGTCTGGGGTATTGGCTCTCATTGGCTAATTGCAAACCTCATTCTGAGTGGAAAAATAACTCGCTTTTAGGTAAGTCCTTTCTCTGAATTGTGAGGAAGAAAAAAAAGCCCTGGTTTTTATATCGAGGAAAGTTCACTACTAGTTGTTTCATGCAGACTTTGGAGGGGACTCTTGGGTTTCAGGAGCAGGGCAGCCAGCATGTCTTCGATCATGCCTTATGAGCCATTTATAATGTCTCTTGCAGCTGGTTATCAGTAAAACACATCATTGCTCAGACTTGGCGCCCTGGGCTCTGTCCTGTGTTTGACATGGTATCTACACAAATAGTCATTGACTCTCTGCTGCAGACCCAATAAGTGTTGGAGTGGGGGTGCAAAATATTAACAAAACTCTGTCCTGATTGTCATAGAGTTAACACTCTGGAGATAGTTGAATACATGCAAAGCATTTCTACCCTTGTCTTGTAGTTTATTCTACTTGTCTTCAGTTTATTCTACTTCTTGTCTTCTAGTTTATTCATCTACATTAAAAAAAACACAGCAACCTGTTTTGAGATGTCTTAGATGCGAATGGAACTTCTTTTGGTACAGATTCATTTCTTTCCTGGAATGAACATATGATACCTTTTATGATACCCAGTGGCTCCTGAAGATCAATACAACATGTTAATGGTTAATGTTTGACTGAAGGGAGGGGAGAGGCCAGGGAGGCAGAGCCGGGCGGAGGCAGTGTTCCCTGGAAGATCCTCGGTCACAGCAAACCTCTCCACCACTGAATGGAAGAGAATAACTTTTAACCACCTTTTCTTACTTACAGGAAGGTAAGGGTCGATATGTCTTAACTATGTCAATAACATATTTCTTTGAGAATGAAAAATTAGATGTGGGGTACTTAAGAAGCTAGTTTGTGGACAGACGTATTCCTTGAAGTATGTAACATAGATTGCTGGGCAAAGACATTTCTGGTATGACGAGTTTTGCTTGCAGGACATGGCTGCTTTCTTTTGCGGTTCCTTTTCTTTGGTGTGTATTTTAGAAATTCATGTACTGAAGTGGCTTCAGTTGAACCAAGCTTAGTAGTGGAATTAGAGGAAAGATTTGATTCTCTGATGTTTAAACAAGTATTACATCCATTCTTTGTGATTAACCTATAAGTGCCTGGCCTTACAATGATTTGGAACTCTTGTATTCTAATTGGTGTTAGAATCTCATTTTTCCCCCAAAAAAGTGTGGCATCTCTTGGATGTGGTCTTTAAAGACTGAGCATTCTATCTACTTCTCAGAAATAAGATTTGATTTGGAATTCTTAGGACTGTCTGGGACATAGCACAGAGGGAGGTACAGAGGAGAAAAGAAGAGGCTGAAGGGAGGGGAGAGGCTGGGAAGGCAGAGAAAGTACTAGAATAAGAATGTACTAGAAAGTACTAGAAATAGAATGAAAGACAGAGAGCCAGTCCCTCACGGGGGAAAGGAAGGCTGGTGTGCAAGTTGGTAGCTTTGGGTGCTCGTTGGGCTGCGTTGGTGGATGGTCCACCTACTAGTGAGTGATTATCTTGATGTTAAGTCATACATCACTTATTGGAGTTTTCAAATGTCCAGATTTTGCCTCTGTCTTCTGTTTTCTTTATGATGGGTCACTTTATGGGATGGATGCCCTCTGTGGTCGTTACATCATGCAGGAGATTGAGATTACAATGTATCTCTGACATTTTATTGTCTTTATTTTTCTTTCAAAACTTAAGTAGCAATCAAGGCATTGTTTGAAAGAAGAAGACAGTACATGTTAGATGACAAGGAAAATGGATGACTTTTGGCTCTCACCAGGAAGCCATATGAGTCTCTTCCTGAGTGAGGCGTCGGGGTGGATTGTGGGACATGTAGTTTATGAGCCATCGGGGCTGGTTGGATGAGTCAGGTCAATTTCATCATTCCCAGGCTGTGGGCACCTTAATTTTTTTTCATCTGTAAAATAGAGATAATCTGCTTAACTGGGTAATTCTGAGAAGTAAGTTAGATAAGTCAGTGAGGAGCTTACTACACTGCTTGGCATATGATAGTCAATGAATGTCAGCTCTCTTTTCCACAGGAAAGTTCAAGTAGGTGGCTCAGGTCAAACTGAGAAGTTACTGTTCATTCTGTAGGAAAAGAAAGGAAAACCACACTAATGCCCCAATCATCTTCCATTGTACAAGAGGGCAACTAATGCTATGCGAATGAGGTGGGATCCAATATGAACAGAGAATGATAGAACTATTGGGTTTTCATAGATACATTGTTTAAAACTCAGTAGCTCAAAACCCCTCTAATGGTTCCTGTATAGCTCTTCAGGTGTGGTGGGTGTATGGCATCCTTTGAAACTCACTAAGATGAGCCCTGGAAAAGTCATTGTTGCTCAAGGTGAAGGTTGCATTTTGGGTACCATCTTCCTTCTCTTACAAAAGGCAAAATATATCCTGGTGGGAATTTAAACTCCTGTTCCATTGTCAAAGGAAGTTTCTGGAAAGGAGAACATGCCCTCACTTTTCTCCCACATCAAGAGAGATGACTCTGACAAGGGAAGTTGGGTATCCTCATGTTCCTTTCTCTGAAGGCCACAAATAAGTGGTACAGGTGCCAATTCAGATGGGTGGAAATCTATAGATTTATTTGCTGGCCTAAGACTGCATTCATTCAGAAATCCCTGGTGTTGACTTAGAATGGGGCTAGTTGTTCTGTGGCCCACCTGGTTGATTATCGAAACAAGGAAAGATGTACTGCATTTTGTAGAGGGATAGCCACTTGCCTATTCATTATTTGTGAGAGCAACAAGAATGTTTACTTAGGTGCAACAAATATTTTTTTTTTTTGCAGTACTGGGGATTGAACCCAAGGGTGTTCTACCTCTGAGCTACACCCCCGGCCCTATTTTTTGTACTTTATTTTGAAACCGGGTCTCACAAAGTTGTGGAGGCCTCACTGAGTAGCTGAGGCTGGCTGTGAACCCGAATCCTCAGGTCTCCACCTCCCAAGTACTGGGATTACAAGCGTGCGCCACCACGCCTGGCGCAACAAATATTAATAAGAGCGCATATTCACCCGGTGGCTAAGGTACTAATTATAATTATACTAGAGCTGATTTTTTTCACTTAAGGAATATGTAACAGACTGAGCTATACTTGGTGGTTGTATATATGTGGTGCAAAGAAAACTTACCAAGATATTCTATAAGCCTGCCATTTTGAATTCTCTCATCCATGATATTTTAGTCAATTATTTCTTTAAAACATTAGGACTTGCAGTCCTTGAGTAAGGGTCAAAGAGAATCAAAATGATGGATTTGTGTTCTTAAAGAATGTTTAGCTACTGGGCATGGTGGCACATGCCTGTGATCTTAGTACTTGGGAGGCTGAGATAGGAGGATTGCAGGTTTGAGGCAAGCCTTGGCAATTTAATGGGTCCCTTGGCAACTTAGTGAGTCCCTGTTTTAAAATAAAAAATAAAAAAGGGCTGAGGGTGTAGTTCAGAGGTAGAATGCCCCGGGTTCAATCCCTAGTACAACAAACAAACACCCATTTTCCTCACCTGGAGGCTGCCTAATCCCTGGTTCTGTGCTTGGTCTCTGCATTCAGATTGATGCCCCTTCCTCAACCTCTCTAAGCTTAGTTTAGTGCCCCATAGGATAACAGCACTCACATGCTAGGATTGTTGTTTTGTTTAAATGAAATAGGTTATCCAAAGTGCTTAACTTGGCAAGTGTTCGATAAATGCAAGCCGTTTTTTTAAAATTTCAATTAAAAAATAATCAATGATGAAATTTCATAGTGGTATGGCACCCTTTATCAGGTAGAATTAAACTGAATTCGCTACTTTCCTGCCCACATGTTATGATTTAATTATGGACATCAGAGCTTTCACCCGCTGGTTCTGAGCACTACTATACATTTTTGCCATTTCAATTCTTGCCTCAGGGTTACCCTGTAAATGAACTAGTATTACAGCAAGTGGTGTTTAATTTTTAAAAAATCCTTCAATGTCTAAACTCTATGAGATGGAATGTAATTTAGATTTACCTCCTACTGAATTTCTAAGGCCACAATGTGTGACCTTATTCTCTTGACAAAGTGCTCAGCCATACACTTTATAATCCATGAAGAAATGCTGTATTATACATAAATAAATGCTCGGCCCAAAACAATTAAGCCACCTTTTATGAGAAATAGGGATTCCTCTCCTCTTCTTTAGGCCAGGGAAGACCCTTGTGATATTGTTCTGCTAGACATGGAGGAAAAGTCCTTCTGCTGCCTCCGTCCTAGGGTTTCCCAGGTGTGCACCTGCCCACCTTGTGGAGTTCAGTGCTGAAGTCTTTGCTGTCTGCCTGCTTAAGATGTCAGGGAGGAAGCCTGGCAGGGTCGTCC
This sequence comes from Glis glis, assembly GCA_004027185.1. NCBI lineage: Eukaryota > Metazoa > Chordata > Mammalia > Rodentia > Gliridae > Glis > Glis glis. Next base: position 2,398 of record PVJS01018249.1, on the reverse strand, counting down.
TCTGTTGCTCCTTTCCCTCTGTTGATGGGAGCCACCTTATCCTTCAGGACTGGCACAAACTGTAAGACTCTAAGGGGAGATCTCTCTAGTTGACCATCCCTTGCTCAATTTGGGAAAGTACTGGGTAGAATGAAAGCCAACCAGGAAGGAGCATGATCATATTTCTCAAAATATTCCTTAGAACTCATTGTTCTTTTCTTTAATAATTGCTGGGCATGGTGGTGCATGCCTGTAATCCCAGTACTGGGAGAAGCTGAGTCAGGAGGATTTCAGATTCAAGGCCAGATTCATCAACTTAGTGACATCCTGTTTCCAAATGAAAAATAAAAAATAGGGCTGGGGGTGTAACTTGGAGATAGAATGCTGCTGGGTGCAATCCCCAGCACCACACATACAAAAATATGCTAATAGTTTATATTGTCATTGATTATATAAATTTACACCATTTTTTGTGGTAGTGGGGATGGAACCCAGGGGCATTGAACCTCTGAGCTACACCCCCAGGCCTATTTGTTATTTTTTATTTTGAAACAGGGTCTCACTAAGTTGCGGAGGGCCTCACTAAGTAGCTGAGGCTGGCCGGGAACCTGGATCCTCCGGTCTCAGCTTCCCAAGTACTGGAATTACAAGCATGCACCACCACGCCCGGCTAAATTTACACCATTTTAAGCTCTTTGGGGAAGCATCTACTCTATTGGTGAACCTATTGATAAAACAAATAATCACCCCCAATTTTACATATGTGTAAATCCAGATTTGCAGATTCTGAAACACTGGTATATCTATCTATGTTATAAAGTTTAGTGAAAGAAAAAAATTCTCACATTTATGTATGTGTGTATGTGTGTGGGTGTGTGGGGGGTATCCATCCATTCCTCCCTCTCTCTTTCCCTCCTTTCCTCTCTCTCAACTCTAAAACCCCCTCCTCAGGTTTAGAAATCAGTCTGAAGTGTAAGGCAGTAGCCCAGGTTTTCTGCCTGCTTATTTTATGGTCTAGCTTATTAAGAGCCACTTTAATTGGGTCCTAATTTATCGAAAGTGAAAATTGGTCAGCTCCTCCCACAGTTTCCTAACCCTTTAGAGAGGTAATTGGTGCCAGTGATTTGTAAGTCAGGCCAAAAAAAAGACGGGCACAATTGATTGAAGAGTGATGGTGTGAGCCAGCTTTTAATCTGATCTTTATTCATATCTGGCTTTGCCTTATAAGTTATGCTGCTCTTAGCAATATACAATGCAGATGTCAAATAAATGACACACAGGATGTTTGGTGCTGCTCAGTGCTGGTGGTGTTATGAATTCCAGTCACATCCTTCCCTGCCCACACCACCCTGTGATGTATGAAAACAAATTTTGCAATCCTCTCCTCCTGTACCTTCTTTGTTCTTTGGGGCTGCATGGCTCAACCTTAGTGTGAGGTGAATTATTTTAATTCAAAGCCCTTGATTGTTCCTCTTCATCTTCTCCCTCTCCCTTCTCCTCCTCTTCAAAAAACCCAAACAAAAAGGATAAGAGATGACTGACCCTGCTTATAACTTACTTAGCACTTTGCTTTTTGCAAGGAATGGGGGTGAGGGTGGGGGTGGGGTGGATCAGTGTTTGCACATTGAGTTACTTGTAGGTTTGGAGTTCTGGGACCTAGAAATTCCCTGTCCTTATTCAGATAAATGGGGAAATGACAAGAGTGTCTAAAGATGTCTCTAAGTCTCTTGGAAGCATTGGTGCCGGAAGGAGAATAAGTCAAGCTTCAAGTGTCCCCACCCTGGAATGCCAAGGCACTACATGTTGTTAGAAACAACTTTTTACGGCGTCTAAAGAAACAGCACGTGTTCGAAAATTGCTTGGTAAGGCGATTTTACTTTTTTGCAAAAAAGGGTGCTCCCAGATATGCATGCTTCACAAAGAACCCAGTGGGTCTTATATCCCTAACGCAAGGCTCCTCCTGCGCTGAACTCCTATTGGTCGAAGTTACAGCTTCACATTCTTCCCGGTCAGCTACAGGGGAAGATGGGGGAGGGTCGACACCTGTAATCTCTTAAGAGATGTTAATTTGGGGAAGGAATGTAAATCCCTACCAGGTTACAAAATGGCCACCTAAGTGAAACTACCTCCTTTGACAGAAAAGATACAATTATATTCTCACCATTCCCCCCTCTTTTATTATACATTATTACTCTTTTCTTCAAACTCTATTAGCATATGGAGACTTTTGCTCTCAAAGGTATTTAACAAGAGACTATTTTGGTAAGCCATAGAGGATTGTTCAGTTAGAACTGTCTCTGTCTGTTCCTGGACTAGGGCCTTAACACAGAGGATTATACCACATCCTATTAGGATAACTTTTCCAAATATTATGAGAGGTATTATGATCGGACTCATTATTTCTCCTTGCTTTCCCAAC
>PVJS01018248.1:0-35114 GCA_004027185.1 Glis glis | reverse complement strand
TCCTTCCTTCCTTCCTTCCTTCCTTCCTTCCTTCCTTCTTTCTTTCTTTCCTTTCTTTCTTTCTTTCTCTCTCTCTTCTTTCTCCCTCTCTCTCTCTTTCTTTCTCTCTCTCTTCTTTCTCTCTCTCTCCCCTTCCTTCCTTCCTTCCTTCCTTCCTTCCTTCCTTCCTTCTCTTTCTTTCTTTCTTTCTTTCTTTCTTTCTTTCTTTCTTTCTTTCTTTCTTTCTTGTGCTGGGGATTGAACCCAGGAGCATTCTACCTCCGAGCCACACCCCCAGCCCTAATTTTATTCTTTATTTTGAAACAGGGTCTCACTAAATTGCAGAGGGTCTCACTAAGTAGCTGAGGCTGACCGAGAACCTGCGATCCTCCTGTCTCAGCCTCCCAAGTACTGGGATTACAAGCATGCACCACCAGGCCCAGTAAATCTGTACATTTGTAACAACTTTCACCCCCAATCTATCACTTGTCTATTGTCTTTACAAAGCATTTTTTATTTAAGTAAGTCAACTGTATCTTTTCTTTCCAGTGGTTCTAGGTTTCTTATACTATTAATTAAGGAAGTCTCCACAATCCATGTCGTTCCTAAGATTTTCTTCCAACCTACTTATTATTTGATTTTATAGACATGCTAAAGGTCCTTAATATGTCTAGAATTTCTTTTCTCCTATGGCATAAAATGGGATTCAGCTTGTTTTTCTAGAGACTGATAAACTGAGCTGGTATAATTTGTAAAATATTCCTTCCTGGCTCAACTTTAGCTTTGTCATGCATGAAATGCTCACCTCCTTGTGCTGGGATCTATGTTTCCATCCCCTGTTCTGTTCTGTTCATCCATCAGTCTGCTTCTGCGTGGATACACAATCACTTTTGTGTGTGTGTGTGTGTGGTACTGGGGATTGTACCCAGGGGCATTCTACCTCTGAACTACACCCCCAGCACTATTTTTTATTCTTTATTTTTGAAATAGGGTCTTACTAAGTTGCAGAGGGCCTCACTAAGTAGCTGAGGCTGGCTGCAAAACTGTGATCCTCCTGTCTCAGCTTCCCAACTACTGGGATTACAAGCGTGCGCCACCACGCCTGGCTGAATACACAGTAACTTGAACGCAATAGCTCTTTGTACTGTTATGATGTCTGATAAGGTTAGGCCTCCCTTATGGATATTCTTTTTTTCCTATTTCCCCCCTCCCTTCAGAACATTTATTCCTCCATGTAAGTTTTAAGCACATTTTATCCAATTAAAAAGAAAAACTGTTGGAGAAAAAAAAAGTCCATAGTATTAGAAGTCAAGAGAAGCTGGGCGTGGTGATGCACGCCTATGATCACAGTACTTGGGAGGCTGAGACAGGAGGATTGCAGGTTCAAGGCCAGTCTCAGCAACTTAATGAGACCCTGTTTCAAAATAAAAAATAAAATAGGGCTGGGGTGTAGCGCAGAGGTAGAACACCCCTGGGTTCAATCCCCAGTGACACACACACACACACACACACACATACACACACACACAGATAAAGTCAAGAGAGAAGTTCCTCCCAGTGGGGACAGAGACTGGGAGGGGGGACAGGGGGGCGTTCAGTTATGTTCTTTTTCTTTAGGGGGTTGCTGGTTACAGGGGCACACTAGCTTTATACACTCATTATACTGCAATACAGAATTTACTTATAATCAAAAAGGCCATTGAGATTATAATTGGGATTATATTATATTTTCATCTTTTGTGAGAATAAATTTTTACATTAATTCTTTTCAACAAACTACGTGATGCTAAAATTTATTCAGCGTTCATGTTTCTTAGATTTTAAAAACACAGTCTTATATCTCTCTTTTATATTTATCCTTCAATTTTTGTTACTAAAATTAATTGACTTTTTTCTCATTCCTATTTTTAGGTGAACATGCTATAGTAGAGAGAAATAATTAAATTTTGTATATACTTTTTGGTAAATCTTGTCACTTTACCAAATTCTTTATTAATTAAATTTATTTTACAAAACTAGGTATTTTCCTAAGTTTCTAGGAATATAATCATGTCATTATTATTATATTTTTTTTGCGGTACCGGGGATTGAACCCAGGGGCGTTTTACCTCCGAGCTACACCCCCGGCCCTATTTTTTATACTTTATTTTGAAACCAGGTCTCATGAAGTTGCGGAGGGCCTCACTAAGTAGCTGAGGCTGGCCGCGAACCCGGGTCCTCCGGTCTCTGCCTTCCAAGTACTGGGATTACCACACCTGGCATGTCATTATAAAAGAAGATTTCGCTGGCCGTGGTGATGCACTGCACCCTTGTATTCCCCGTACTTGGGAGGCGGAGACCAGAGGATCCGAGTTAGCGGCCAGCCTCAGCTACTTAGTGAGGCCCTCCGCAACTTAGCGAGACCCTGTTTCAAAATAAAGAATAAAAAATAGGTCTGGGGGTGTACCCCAGTACCGCAAAAAAAAAAAAAAGAAGATTTCATCGAACATTTAGGCCAGTTAATTTTATATTTTTATTTTATTTTCTGAAAAGCTACAAGGCAATATTAAACAGCAATGGTAATAGCAGACATAAACCTGGAAGAGAAGAAAGAATAGTGAGCAAAAATAAATGTTCCAATACTTTGCCTCTTTTTTCAAATGTTTGTATCAATCATTTCATTTTCTTGTATGATTACATTTGTTTGAATCTCTAAATCTCTAAGAAATTAATTGTTGAATTAAAATGGCTATACTGGGCATTCTTGCCTGGTTCTTGACTTTAAATGCTTTTGGTGTTTTGCCGAACAGAAAGGTTTTGGCTACAGTGTTGGTTTTTGATCAGGAGACTTTATTATATCCAATAACACTCATCCTGTTCTTATTTTCCTTAAAGCTGTAATAGGAATGGCTGCTATATTTTATCAATCAAGTGCCTTTTTGGGAACTATTGATAAGATGGTATGGTTTTTCACCTTTAACTTACTGATGAAACTATTTGTGTAATATATTTCTTGGTGTTGAACTTTTAACTTCAGAATAAGGTCATCTTAGTTATGGTATGTTTTCTTTAGTTGGATTCTACTTAATATTCTATTTAGAATTCTTCCATCTACAGCTATAAGTAAGATTGGTCCATAGTTTTCTTTTTTTCATTCAGGTTTAAGTATTAAAATTATGCTTGCTTCATAAAATAAATTGAGAAGCTTTCATTTTTTTCTTGGCCTAGAATAAATTAATTACCACTGATATTATCTATTATTTGAAGATTAGAAAACTGAGCTGTGGAACCATCTGTCCTGATACCCTTTTCAATGATCTTTAATCATCTTTCTCTTCTCCCCTATTATAATTAGTTATAGAGATTTTCATTTCTTGGATTAAATTTGACAATTTCCTCTACATATTCAACTTTATTGTCATGGAGTTAACATAATAAATTCTTAAAATTATTTAAATCTCTTCTATATCTATGACTATGTTGTTTTTTGTTTGTTTGTTTCTAATCTTATCTATCTTTTGCTTTCTCTCTTTCTTTTAATTAGACTTCAGAGGGGTTTTATTAGCTTAGTTGAACTTTTTTTTTTTTTTTTGCGGTACCGGGGATTGAACCCAGGGACGTTCTACCTCCGCGCTACACCCCCGGCCCTATTTTTTTTATACTTTATTTTGAAACTGGGTCTCACGAAGTTGCAGAGGGCCTCACTAAGTAGAGAGAGAGAGAGAGAAAGAGAGAGAGAGAGAGACAGGGAGAGAGAGAGAGAGAGAGAGAGAGAGAGAGAGAGCGTGCACTGAGGCTGGCCGCTAACCCAGATCCTCCGGTCTCCGCTTCCCAAAGTACTGGGATTACAAGCGTGCGCCACCACGCCCAGCTTAGTTGAACTTTTTTTAAGAACAAACTTTTAGATTTGTTTACAGCTTCTCCTATATATTGGTTTTTAATTCAGTTCACTTGGCTTTTATGTTTATTAATTCTCCTTTAGAATATTTCTTCCTCACTCTCCTCTCCCTCTGTCTCTCTGTTTGTCTGTCTGTCTGTCTCTCTCTCCAGAGAAGAGATCATGAATATCTTGCATATTGCATCATTTTCTCCTACCTCTAGGTTTTGCTAAGATACAGAACTTTAAATTCTAGATTAGCATTCAGATTTTCTTAGCATTCCTTGCCTATTTCAGGAATCCTTATTTAGACCTTATATTACATATTCTCAGTCTATCATTATGGAGTTAGATATTATACATATTTATATAAATGGCAAGCCTCAAAGCTCTCTACTGTTTCCTACCTTCTTCTTCTCTGATCTTGAGTTTTCTCTGTTTTGATGAACTGTTGTTTGATTACAGTCTATTCTTTACTATTTTCTTCAGATAGGGCATGGAAGTAATATATTCTCTGAATTGCCACACACACCCCAGATATCTTCTCTTCTTACTGTTTGTTGAGGGACATCTTGGCTAGCATACAGATCTTGACTATCCTAGTTCTTTTATTGTCAAAAGTTCATAAAGGTGATGCAACTAGCTTCCAATGCAGTAGGGTGGAGTGTCAATCTGAAAATCCTTTCACATTCTTTTTATCTGTGAACCAGAAAGGTTGATAGCTTTTCCTTTGAAACTCAGACCTTTTACAAAGATATGCTTGGCTGTGTATCTATCCTCTTTGGTCTAACCCTGAGTTTGGCGAAACCTCCCAAGGTACTTCCTGATACTTCTTTATCTTCAGGAAATGTCCTTGCATTATCGTTTACTTGTGGCCTCTTCTCCACCTGTCCCTTCTTCATCTAGAAGGACTGTTTTCCTTGTGGTGGCCATCTCTTTGTAGTGGCTCTGTGGTTTGTTTCTCCTACCTGACCCTCCATGCTCTGAGTTGAGTCTCAACACTGACAATCCTATTCTTCATTGAATTCAATTTATTTTGATTTGAAAATTCTATTTGTTTTTTTTTAATTACAGCTCATCTTTCAAGGGCTTTTCAGAAAGCTCCTTGGCTTCTCTTATTATTTTGTGTATAGGTTGTTGACTAGCTCCTCCGGTATCTTTAATTTTTATGAATCTATTATTTATGTTCTGACCATTTGTTATTTTTCTCTCCTCTAGTTACTGTCTCTCTCAGCTGTATTATTTTTCTGTGTTCAGTCCTCAGGGCTCAGGTGGAGCTGCTAAGAACCAGATGTGGTATCACTTCCAAGTGCAATAGATGGCCGTGTGGTTTCTACCCGCAAGGAGTTGGAGCAAGCAGTGGGTTGTTGAACACCTGGGAGGACCAGAGGAAGGAAGCCTTCATCATTTCCTATCTTTCCATGAGCTCCCGACCCCAAGGATGAAATGGCCTCTACCTAACTTTTCAGACCTGGAGATGGGATATATCTTCCCAAGCAACCCAGACATTTCCCAGAGATGGGCAATCCCCTGGGGCCACCTCTCCAGGATGCTCTGTGTTCAGAGTCCCACTGTGTACTTCAGAGACCAGTGCCCAGGCTCTCGTAGGGCCCAGCAGGGAAGAAGCTGCTGAGCTGCCCAGGTGCCCCTGACCAGTCTCTACCATCTGCCTGCACTAGATAAAAGAGACAGGTTGGGATTGTGGTTGGGAGGGAAAGAAGTCAGTACTTGTTAAGCCACCATGTTCCTGTATTCCTGCCCATTTCTACAAGTTATAACTCTACCCCTCCTTAAAGGGTGTCCACAAAAGCCACATCCTGTATGATGAGTTCTTTCCTGAGCCTCCTGTCCCAGTGGTTCTTAACCCTGGCTGCACATTGTAATCTCCCGAGGACCTTTAAAAAATACCAATGACCAGGTCTGCTCTGATTTAACTGGTTTGGAGTACAGCCTGGGCTCTGGGATGTTTTTAACCTGCCCTCACCCGGCAGCCAAAGGTGATTCCAATATGCAGCCATATTGTCTTTGATCTAGCCAGGAGTGATCATTCCTCCCCCCTCCTCAGGCATTGTGTTTTTTGTATCACATCTATTGTGTACTTAGTATATCCTATTAGTAAACTTCTTGAGCCCACATTTACATTTACACTTAGTAACTTATTCACTTCCTCATTTCATTCATCCATTCAAGAAATGTTTAGTAGCTACTATGCTTCAGGTAGCAGATCTTGGAAGATTCCAAGATGAATAAAAGCCTCTGTGTAAATACATTCACTGGGGCTGCAGGTATGATTCAGTGGTAGAGTGTGTGCTCAGCATGTGTAAGGCCTGGAGTTTGATCCCAGGCATCAATATATCTCTCTATACTTTTTTCAATTTTCCCTATAATAAACCAGAAAAAAATATGCTATAGACTGTTCATCATGCTGCCCTGAAAAGTCTTTGTGTGAGAACAAGTGCTATTACAAATTCAATTTTTAAAATCCAGATGAATAAAGACTGCATTGTCGATTGTTGGCAGAGACAAATGGGAGAAGCCAGCGTGATGTGTGAACGGGAAAGTCTCACAAGTCACACAGCACGCGGCCTCGTCCTGCCGGCATCTGTGCTCACTCACTCAGAACCCACACTCCCCAGAGAAAGTTCCCTTTTCTTGCCACAATTTTCTCTTTTTCCCCAGACTGGGGTGTATTCATAGGCACTATATAAATAATGTTTGCTCTGAGTCATGAAAATGAAAACCCATGTCTACCGCTAAGCTTGCACTGCTGTCTAATGTTTGCCGCACTTAGGAGGCAGGGCCACGGGGGAAGCCCTGGTACCTCGGCCACCCCTGTGACATCTACCTGTATGGGTCATGTGTTACCCTCACACACAACTGGGAGCCCAGGTGACTTCTTTCCATCCTGAGGGAACATGTATGTGGTCAGGCTTTTCAAAACCTGCAAGCAGAATACCAGAGCAGGTATCTCTCTGAGAGGTTGTCTTGAGGCTGTGTTCTATAAGCACCAGGAAGAGCGGGGCACATTGCTTTTGAGATAGAACAACAAATACCACCTAATCAGAGCAGTTTATCTCCCCTCTTAGCTTATTGCATGTAGAGTCACATCTCGCCTATCTGGGGCCCAGCTGAGAACCCAGAAAGAAAACAAAAGGGGTTGTTGGCATATCTGGCGGTGGCAGGAGTTCTATGCATGGGCATTCAAGCGGCTCTCATCTACATCCATTTCTTTCTCTTTACACACAATTTTAGCAAGTCTGAGTGGTATCTGGTTTCCAAACCTCCAACAGATGGATAGTAACACATGGGAAAGCAGATAAAGGATGCTATAGTCACACATACTGACAGCCACGAGAAACAAACAGGAGATAGAAAAATGGTAATATGCACACAGCATTTCTCTGCCTTTTCAGCCCATTCCAGTTTTGGTAAATGTGAACCTTTCATCTCCTTCTGGAAATTCGCATACCTGGCCCCCAAGTAGATGTACCCTCCTCCCTGTCCTAGGTGGGGCCACCTGGGCAGCAGATTCGGGAGCATACCAGTGCACAGGTTTTTACGGAGAGCTCTGGGGATCAATGCTATAGAAGGGAGAGGGGCAACGCAGGAATGGGCAGAGGGAAAGTCAAGCCACAGTGCAGCCCAACAGTAGCCTTGGCCAACCCCATGGAAGCTCTGGAGCTGGAACAGCCCCTCAGAGTTGCCCTCAGGTGGACCAGGTGGGGCAGGCCATTTTTGATGGTGTATAGTATTCCCACATCAGTGATCACTGCAGTGGGCTGCCTGGCTCCTTGGACAAGGAGGGTCTCTGTAGCCTAGGCAGACCCTGAGAGTCTGATGGATGAAGGCTCTCTGCAAACAGCTTTCCCTGAAGCCAAGACTGCAAGTCCCCCATTGGACCCCCAGGTGACACATCACAGTATCCACAGCAATTCTTGACTCATCTCCTAGAGGACTGGGATAGTCTCACTCTCTTATGGACCTGAGACTGTTAATTATCCATCATGATCCCAGAGCTGCCATGGTGTACTTGAACTTCTATTTCTGAACTTCCTTTTATAAGAGAGAAATATATATGTCTATCCTGTTTAAACCACTGTTAGTCTGAAGTTTCTGTTTTGCAGCCAAATTTGACCCTAACAGATTCAGGGGCTAAGCTCCACTGGGGATTTATGGCTGATTAAGTTAGTGGGGTTTTTTGCTTCCTTAATAATTCTGGAATCCATCTTCTCTCCATCACCACTGCTGTCTTAATGGAAGTTCTTATTGTTTCTCCTTCCACTTTGGTCACTACATCCAATAAGTCACCTGGATTGCTGCCAGAGGGCTCTTCCCCATGATGAATGGGAGCGTGTCACTCCCACGGTTAAACCTTTCAAAGAACTCTTAAACTCTACATTGTTTGTGATTGAATACTTTATCTTACAAATTAAATGTTAGGACACTTCTTATTTCATATTTGAGTTTCTTCTGCTATTCAGCTTTTATTGCGTATTTGTAAGTATCCAAGGAGCATTTGCTAGAAGCCCCACTGACCATTCTGCAGAGTAGGAAGCCTCTGGCTGCATAGCATCCCATAATAGCCAATGAAAAAATGTAATTGTACTCATTAGTAAGCTGGGAGGTGGGTGAGCTTCGACCCAACTCTGAACCACAGCCCGGCAGCCACCCTCTCCCCCAGCCTCAGTTTTACTCTTCGTTAAGAGTCTCATGGCCATCTGAGCCCATCCATTTTTCTTGTCTGTATCAGTGCCCTGGGCATGCACAACACTTTTGTAGTTTTAGGTGGCAGAACACCATGAGCCCTAGTCACATCCAAGGCTCCATTTATGAAGAGTCCACCAAAGACTCGTATGTTGAAGGCTTGGTCCCTGTGCATCAGTGTTCAGGGCTGGGGCTTTGGGAGGTGATGGGGTCATGAAGGCTCTGACCTCATCAATGGATGGATCCACTGATGGATTCTTATCTGAATGGACTAATGAGAGGTGGAAACTGGTTGGAAGGAGTGGGTCCCTGAGGGCGTAACCTTGGGGACTATACCTTGTCCCGTCCCCTTCCGCTCTCTCTCCACTTCCCAGTCTCCATGAGCTGAGCAGTTTTCCTTTACCATGCCTTCTGCCATGATGTTCTGCCTCATCTCAGCCCCAAAGCTGACCATTCCTTCACTGTGTTTGTTGACTGAATAAACCCATTTTCTCATGATTGTCAGAGGATCCCTGTAAAGAGAGTCAGATTTTTTCCCCTGGGAAAAATACAAATGGAGCCAACCAACTCTGAACCGAAACCTCTAAAACCATGAGCCAAAGTAAATCTTTCCTCCTCTAAGTTGTTTTTCTCAGGTATTTTGTCACAGCAACAAAAAGCTGACTAACACACTTCACAAGCCAAGTTGCTTTCTTTGGTTTTCAGAAGCTGCCAGTGAACTCTGCGTTGCATTACAGTATCAGTATTTTTCCTTTCGGTGCAGACCTCTCTGACTTCATTCTTTCATACATACATTTAACAAAACAACACCTTTGTTTTGAGACAATTGTAGATCCACGTACAGTTGTAAGAAATAATATCTTCCACCTAGCTACTCACTATGATAGCATCTTGTGTAACTGTAGTACAAAATCACAACCCAAAAATTCACATTGATACAATCCAATCAACTTTTAAAATGTTATTGTCAGCCGGGTGTGGTGGCGCACGCTTGTAATCCCAGTACTTTGGGAGGCGGAGACTGGAGGATCCGGGTTCGCGGCCAACCTCAGCACGCATGCGCGCGCGCGATCTATCTCTCTCTCTCTCTCTCCCTCCCTCTCTCTCTCTCTCTCTCTCTACCTAGTGAGGCCCTCCGCAACTTTGTGAGACCCGGTTTCAAAAATAAAGCATAAAAAAAATAGGGCCGGGGGTGTAGCACAGAGGTAGAACGCCCCTGTGTTCAATCCCCGGTACCGCCAAAAAAAAAAAAAATGTTATTGTTGTCCTTTTTATATACATTATGCATTTTAAAGGTAGTAAACTTGTACTATAAAATTGCAATAGAAGATGCATAATGCGTTTTTATTTATCATCATTATTATTTATTATTATTATTATTATTATTAATATTGTACTGGAGATTGAACCCAGGGGCATTCTATCGCTGAGCTACACCCATAGCCCTTTTTATTTTTTTCACTTTGAAACAGGGTCTCACTAAGTTCCTGAGAGTCTCATTAATTTGTTAAGGCTAGCCTTATACCTGCAATCCTCCTGTTTTAGCCTCCCAAGTACTGGGATTATAGGCATGCACCACCAGGCCAAGTGCATAATACATTTTTATCTATCTATCTATCTATCTAATCTATATATTTATCTATCTATCTAATCTATATATTTATTTATTGGTACTGGGAATTGAACTCAGAGGTATTCTACCTCTGAGCTATACCCCCAGTTTATTTTATGTTTTATTTTGAAACAGGATTTTACTAAATTGCTGAGAGGCTTACTACATTGCTGAGGCTGGCCTCAAACCTGTGATCCTCCTGTCTCAGCCTCCCAAGTACTGGGATTACAGGTGTGTGCCACTGCACCTGGCTACATAATACATTTGTGTGTGTGTGTGTGTATATGGTACTGGGGATTGAACTCAGGGGCATTCTGACTCCAAGCTACACCCCCAACCCCTCTTTTTTTTCTTTATTTTGAAACAGGGTCTCACTAAGTTGCAGAAAGCCTCATTAAGTAGCTGAGGCTGGCCACAAACCTGTGATCCTCCTGTCTCAGTCTCCCAAGTACTGGGATTACAAGTGTGTGCCACCACACCCGGCTACATAATACATTTTTAAAACTTCTGTTGGTATGTATTGTGTAGTATGTCTGGATGCCTCCTGTGACAAAAAATAAACCTTTTCTTTATTAAAAAATGAAAACTTTTCAAGGACTCCTTTTCGCCCTTCGGATAAATTCTGGAATTCTTTACCTGACCTTCAAACCCCTTTAAGTTCTGGCTCTAAGTCCCAGGCTTAGCCATCACAACTCTTACCTGGTCCCAAAGACCCAGCCTTTGGAGGTACTCTACTGCCTGAAAAAATACTCCTCTAACTTGTTCTAGAAAATTCCTATTCCCCTTTCAGATGAAGAGACATCTGTAACTCCTCCTAGAAGCCTTAGCTCCCCTTCTCTCCCATTCTGCGTTGGGTGCCTCTTTCTTGTTCTTTCTTTTCTTTTTTTTTAACTTCCTTAGTTGCCTGATAAACAGCGGATGCCCCCCCCCCAATATTTTCTGAATGAATGAACAAATAACTCTTGCCAGCTTACGAGTTTTGGCATGAAACCATCCACTTCTCTTTTCCTGCAACCTAACTCTAGCTCCCACTGTTGGGAGGAATCCTGTTTAATTGCCCAGTGGATTGCATATATTAGGTGCTCAATATGTAATGATGGATAGCTGGAAAAGAGGTGGGGAATTCAGAGCAGAAGAACAGAGTGAATGTGGACATGGAGATCGTGTGTTCCAGGACAGTGAGTGGACCATTTGGCTCAGAAAAATCATTTTACAGCCCATTTAATCCATTTCATCAGTGAGACTGGCATTTCAGTAACAGACGTTTACTGGGTCCGCCCTGCTGCTGCGCAACTAAAACAGTGCGAGAGAATCTGCAGTTTCTGCAGCGCTCTACTCTCTGCGCATCATTAACCCCCACGGGCTCGGTGAGCACCTGTTCTCACCAGGAGTTCACAGGAACTCCTGGAATAAAAACTCAAAGGGAGTTGGTGTGTTAGATCTGCTCCATTCACCTTGGGAAAAGCAATATTTTTCTGAATTCTCATGTATGCTTAAAATGATCTCCTGAGAGCAGGCGTGGTGGCCCAGGCCTGTAATCCCAGTACTTGGGAGGCTGAGACAGGAGGATTGCAGGTTCAAGGACAGCCTCAGAAAATAGTGAGACTCTCATCAACCTAGCAAGACCCTGTTTCAAAAACAAAAATAAAATAGGGCTGAGGGTGTAGCTTGGAGGTAGAATGCCCTTGGGTTCAATCCCCAGTCTCACACACACACACACACACACACACACACACACACACACACACACACTAAAATGATCTGAATAGCTGTGTCATCGTTAGTCACTTCAAAGGACACTCTCACTGTCCCAGCACCGCATTTTACCTTAGAGAGTAACATGGAGTCCGCACAGCAGTTTCTTAGCTGCTGACTCTCACGCTTGCTTCTGCCTGTGAGACTCTGTGCCTCCAGAGAGCAGGGCACTTCCCAGTGAACCAGAGGCAGGGTCACTGGGGCCAGACACTCCCCTCCCCCATTTTGAATTCTGGCTCTATCATTCTCTTAACATGGATTTAAACCTTTTTGTTTCCAAATAAGGAAATAGGCTGGCCCTGTCTCAGAGGGGATTTGTGAGTTCTGTGTAGGAATGCTTGGCAACCTAGAATAGGAGCAAGCACAGGGCAGGTGCTGGGTGAATGTTAGCTCTGCTCATTATAGCTGCAAAAGAGCCATAATTGACTGTGAAGGATGGGCACTCAGGAACAGAGGGGGTGTTGTTACATCATCATCATTATTATTATTATTATTTTGTGGTACTTGAACTCGGGCATTCTGTTTCTGAGCTACATCCCCAGCCCTATTTTACTTTTTATTTTGAAACAGACTCTCACTAAGTTGCTGAGGCTGGCTTTGAACCTGTGATCTTCCTGCCTCCTAATTACTGGGATTACAGGCATGTGCCACCACACCCAGCTCAGAGGGCAGTCTTCTTAGAGGTATCACCCTCACTTTTATTGTGCTGGGTCACTGGTGCATACACATAAAAACAATGGTTTCATTATTTATGGTAGACTAAATAATGCCCCCTTTGTACCAAAATACCCTAATTGCTGAAATCTGTGAATGCAACTTTATATAGCAAAAAAGAATATTATAAATGTGATTAAGGTAAGGATCTGGGGGGATTATCCTGCATTAGCCAGAAGGGCCTTAAATGCAATCATACATATCCTTACAAGAGGGAGGAAAAGGGAGATTTCACACATATAAGAGGAGAAAGCGATGTGACTACAAAGAATGTCATCAGCCACCACAAGTTGGAAGAGACAAGGAACATTTTCCCTCCTAGAGCCTCTGGAGGGAATGTGGCGCTACCTTGATTTTGGCCTAGTGAAAGTGATTCTGGCCTTCTAGCCTCCAGAACTGTGGAAGAGTACCTTTCTGTTGTTTAGAGATCAAATGGTGGTAATTTGTTACAGTAGCCACAGGAAGCTATACCACTTGTCTTCACTAGTTGGTGAAATTATTGCAATAGACACATTTATAATTTTTAAAGGAAGGTAATACATTATCTTAACTATTTGGTGAAATTATTTCAATAACCACATTTATAATTTTTATAGGAAGTTAACATACCACTTAACTATTTGGTAAAATTATTGCGGTAGCCATATTTATAATTTTTTATCTTTTCTCTTTGTTTTGAATGTTATTTCTCTCATCTTTCTGGTCCCTTTGGGAAAAAAGCATGCAAAATGAATGAACCCAGATTCAAGTTATAAGGTGCAAATTTTGAAGACTTTTGATTTGCATTTCCTGAGTAGTAGGAGCTATTTTGCTCAATATTAATCTTCTGTGAGTTCTATGGAGCTTCAGCACAATTTACATTTTAATGCTTACTCTGTATTTTAATCTTTAATAAAGAATCTAAATTTAGAATATTGCAGACCTGAAGGTTAAGTAAGAAGTTGTTTTGTTTTTCTCATAATAAATTGTTTAAAAAACAATTATTCATTAATGATGTATCTAATAGGGTTTAAGTGCTAAAAAGAATTAGCTTTTACTTCAGATTTCCCATGGTCCAACCATAGGATGGAAAGTAAGAAGACACCTGGATGCTGTTCTTACTTTTCTGGGACAACCATGTGGAATGTT
Source organism: Glis glis (assembly GCA_004027185.1). Taxonomy (NCBI): domain Eukaryota; kingdom Metazoa; phylum Chordata; class Mammalia; order Rodentia; family Gliridae; genus Glis; species Glis glis. Next base: position 21,366 of record PVJS01018248.1, on the reverse strand, counting down.
TGAAACTGTGTAGACTCAGGATGGGGCATGATTTCAGGGACTGGCCATCTCTCCCTGGTGTTTGTTGACTGAATCAACCCATTTGCTCATGATGATCAGAGGATCCCTGTAAAGAGAGTCAGATTTTTCCCCCCTGGGAAAAATACAAACACAGTTGATTCTCACGATTTGTGATGTTCTGTAAAGTCTCCACAGACCCTGTATGGATGGATACTGAGCCACCGATACTAGGGGATATGAGCTTGGGTTCTCCCCAGCCTCTGGCCCCAACATTCTGATCAACTGATCAATAAATAACCTTGTTTCACTTGTGTTTCTGTCTAAAGATACCTTACTTAATATATATTGTTGATTCATTAACATTAGACTCATGGCCAGCTGCACTAGAACTCCTGCCTGAGCGAAGCTTATCTGACGCGTGTATTTTCTCTGTAAGGCATGTCACAGCCTCCTTTCTCTGAGGAACAGTAGACAGCATTGCAGCACTTCTCTTGAGAGCCTTTCAAAGAGTGCCACCAAAAAGCAAAAAGATGGCAGAAAGCACCTTGGCTGATGATCTGAGAGCTGACACAGGAAGGCAGAGCAAGCATTGCCGGGTTTGATCTCGATGGGGGATGTGCACATCAGATGACTCACTTTTATGCCACTCTGCGCATGTCCCTGAAGCCCCGTGAGTGTTGATTGGGGGGGTTACAAATACAGTCAGTGAGTAGGCAAATTTGAAAAGACAGAAGTCATGAATAATGAGGATCAAACGGGCTTTTCCAGCAATGGACATCGATGTGAAGTGACTTTATTGGAAGGATAAACTGAGCCTGTGCTCGGAGTGAGACATGGTTTCCTGTTGTTGAGGAGCGTAGGACCTGACTAAGGAGTTAGTCATGGACACAGGTACCTGAATTGCTGGCACTTTGCAGAGCTGGGTCCGAGCATGTCAGGCACACTGGAAGGGGTCATAGCAATTCCTCATGGCTAGGGAGAGGTGTATCAGGGAGAAAGAAATACAGACACCTGTTCCCACAGGGAGGCTTTATAACGAGAAGAGAAAAGCATGAGGGTCCCGGGCTCCCAAGAGACAGAAATGGTGTAGGAGAAAGGGGAGGGGAAGGGAAGCTGTGGGCTGTGGGGTGTTTGCTTCCTTCTCAATTTTCTTTAAAGTCTGCGCTTCATGTACTATTAGCAATTATAGAAAGGTCTCACCGTATGATTATAATCTGATTAGCTTTTCGTGTCATAGTCACAGGGGAAAATTAAATATAAAGCGGTTTCAGTTTGGCAAAGACATAATGCTTTGTGAGATGATTTAAGTTCCTGCATATAATTTTTATCACACAGGATCTGGAGCTAAAGGGCACATGCAATTTTATCAAGTCTTATTTTTTTAAATTTTTAGAAAGAATTCAGTAATTTGTCCCAGGTCTTAGAATGGCAAGGCTAGAACTAAGGTCTCCCAATGTCAATTTCCACTTTACATCATTTTTTTTAAGTGGACTATTTTTTAGAGCAGTTTTAGGTTCACAGAAAAAGTGAGTAGAGGGTAGAAATCCTACATACCCGCTACCCCCACACAGGTATAGCCTCCCCCATGGCCAACATCTGCCACAGAGGGATACATTTGTTACAGTCAACGAGCCTACGTGGGCACATCACTATCACCCAAAGTCCCCTAGTTTACATTAGGGTTCACTGTTGGTGCTGTATATTTTATGGGTTTGGATGAATTTATAAGAACATGTATCCATCACTACAGCATCATAGAAAATTGTTTTACTGTCCTAGAAATCCTCTGTTCCTCCTGTCTGTCCCCCCTCCCCCCAACCACTGGAAACCACTAATCTCTTAGCTGTCCCCGTACTTTTGCCTTTTCCAGGTTGTCACAGAGTCGAAACCACACAGTATGTAGCCTGCTTGGATTGGCTTCTTTCACTTCGCAATACGCATTTAAGTTTCTCCCAAGTCTCTTCATGGCTTAATAACTCAGTTCCTTTTAGCAATGAATAATATCCCATTGTCAGGATAGACCACAGTTTTTTAATCCATTTACCTGCAGAAGGACATCCTGATTGTTTCTAAGTTTAGGCAATTATAAATAAAACTGTTATGAACATCAGGTGTAGGTTTACGTGTAGATGCATCCCCAACTGGTGCTATCAGTGTTTATATTTGCCACCCTAATATATGTATCTCACATGCAATTAACACATACAATTATCTCATAAACAATTCCCTAATGACACATGATGTTGTTTTTTTATCCTTTCATATGCTTTTTTGCTATCTATATATCTTCTTTGCTGAAGTTCAAATCGTTTGTTTGTTTTTTAATTGCTTTGTTCATTTTCTTATTGTGGAGTTTCCAGAGTTCTTTGTATAGACCTTTTTCAGATATGCCTTTTGCAAATATTTTCAAGGGCCTGTAGCTTGTTCTTCCCATTCTCTTGACTGCATAATTTTTAGCCAAGTATAGATGTCCAATGAATATTAATTAAATAAGTGAATTAACTAATGGAAAAAAATCCCTGAAATTAAGAACCCATGGTTCCATTCTAGGCACTGACTACACATGGATATTCACTTTTTTCATTCATCAATATATACAAATTTTTCTCTATGTAGATGACAAACTTCAATAAAATTAGAAAAATAGAAGCCCATGGAAAAGTGTAATGTGGAAGACAATTTCTACTTTATTTGAAGTATCTACCCCTCTGGTAGAAAGGAAGTTAGAACTTTGAAAGGACCTTGGAAATAATCTAGTCCAATTCTCATATTTTACAGGTGACAAAACATAACCATCGAGGGACAGTTTGGCCTGTCATTTCAATTAGGACCTTTCAATAGCAGCAAATTCTCAACAATAAGCCAATAGACCTGCTCTTTGAGTCTCAATTTCCTCATCTGCAAAGTGGTGACAGAAGAGTAAACTGACCTCATAGATTTGTTATGTGAATTAAATAAAAATCATGTATGGGAGGCACCAGGCCTGCACTGGTAAAGAGTATGTGCTCAGTAAGTGGCTGGTGTAAATGACACTGCCATTGTTTTATCCCCAAGCACAGGACTTTGCATATAGGATTTGTCAAATCATTACTGAATTCTGTTCTCATCAAGAGAGAGGGAAGGGAGACATGGTAGTGAGTTTAGCATTGATGCCCAAAAACATATAGCATGGAACCCGTTAAAAAAATGTAAAAATCTTCTTGTAATCTAAAACAACAATCAGCTACACGAGTGTGTATTTGTAAATAAATGTAAGGCATTATTTCCAGGATCTTAGAATGGTAATATTTACATTATGACAGGTAGCATTTACTTTGTATGACAAGACCTCACTAGCCATTTTTACACTCTTTCCCCCAAACTAGCCTTGCAGAAGACTGACAAGCCCAGGGCCAGAGCATTCAGTTGAGAACTTCCCAGTCCTCATTCCTGGCCCTGACACTGAGGCCCTGGGATAGATCTCAGAAGCGGGGTGGGACCAGACGGACAGGAGTGTCAGAGCAGGTGGTGAGAGAAACAGCTTGGGACTTGTCTGTTGTGTCTACTATTCCTGAAGGTATTGAATTTTTGTATTTTTAAAAAATAAACATCTAGAGATAATTTCAGTTCTTTTCGTATTTGAATTTCTTTGATATCCTTCTCTTGTCTTATTGCTCTGGCAAGAGTCTTGAGTATTGTATTGAAAAGGAGTGGTAATAGCAGACATCCTTGTCTTGTTCTTGATTTTAAAGGGAATTCATGCAGTTTTTCTCCATTTAATGTGATGTTGGCTTTAAGTTTATTGTATATTGCCTTAATGATGTTGAGGTAAGTTATTTCTATTTTTATTTGCATATGACATGATCCTATATTTAGAAGACTCAAAAAACTCAACAAAAAGACTTCTAGAGCTGATTAGAAAATTCAGCAAAGTATTGGGATACAAAATCAATCTAAAAAAACCAGTAGCTTTCTATATTCCAACCATGAATCCACTGAAAAAGAAATCCAGAAAACAATTCCATTCACAATAACCTCAAAAACAATAAAGTACCTAGGAATAAATCTAACCAAGGACGTAAAAGACTTCTACAATGAAAATTATAAAACACTAAAGAAAGAAATTGAAGATCTTAGAGGATAGAAAGATTTATTCTGTTCTTGAATAGGCAGAATAGATATTATCAAAATGGCCATTCTCCCAAAAGTGATCTAAAGAGTCATTGCAACCCCCATCAAAATACCAATTTCAGCCGAGCACAGTGGCGTATGCCTATAATCCTAGTACTTGGGAGGCTGAGACAAGAGGATCACAGGTTCGAGGACAGCCTCAGTAAGTAGTGAGACTCTCATCAACCTAGCAAGACTCTGTTTCAAAATAAAAATAAAATAGGGCTGGGGTGTAGCTTGGAGGTAGAATGTCCCTTGGTTCAATCCTTAGTACTCCCCCCAAAAATACCAATGTCATTCTTCACAGACTAGAAGAATCAGTCCTAAATTCCATATGGAGAAATGAAAGACCCAGAATAGCCAAAAGCAATTCTCAATAATAAGAACCATGCAGGAAGCATCACAATTCCAGACTTCAAATTATGCTACAGAGCTATAGTAATAAAAACAGCATGGTATTGGCACAAAAGCAGACACATAGACCAGATGGAACAGAATAGAAGATACAGAAATAAATCCACATACTTATAGCCAATTGATTTTCGACAAAGGCACCAGACACATATGTTGGAGAAAAAAACAGCCTTTTCAACAAATGGTGTTGAAAAAACTGGTTATCCATTTGTCGAAAATGAAATTAAATCCCTACCTCTTACCCTGCACAAGAGTCAACTAGAAATGGATCAAAGACCTGGAAATTAGACCAGAGACTTTGGAGTTTTTAGAAGAGGGCATAGGTCCAACACTCCAGCATATTGGCACAGGTAGGAACTTCCTCAATAAGACCCCCGAAGCCCAGAAAATTAAAACAAGAATGAATAAATAGGATGGCATTAAACTAAAAATTTTCTGCTCATCAAAGAAAACCATCAAGAGTCTAAAGAGAGAGCCTAAAAGCTTAAGAGTCTAAAGAGAGAGTCTAAAGAGAATGAGAGATCTTTGCCAGCTATTCCCCTGATAGAGGACTAATATCTAGAATATACAGAGTACTTAAAAGACAATGCTAAAAAAACAAATAACCCAATCAAGGAATGGGTAATTGAACTAAATAGACACTTCACAAAAGAAGAAATACAAATGCCCAATAAATACATGAAAAAAAAGTTCAACATCATTAGCAATCAGGGAGATGCCAAACAAAACTACACTGAGATTCCGTCTAACCCTAATCAGAATGACAATCATCAATCAAGAAGTCAAACTGCTGGGCATGGTGGCACATGCTTATAATCCCAGTATTTAGGAGACTGAGATAGGAGGATCTCAGGTTCGAAGCCAGTCTCAGCAACTTAGGCCCTCCGCAACCAACTTAAGTGAGATCAAGTTTCAAAATAAAAAGATAAAATAGGTCTGGGGGTACAGCTCAGAGGTAGAATGTCCCTGGGTTCAATTCCCAGTACCACACACACACACAAAAAGAAGTCAAACAACAATAAATTCTGGTGAGGATATGGGGAAATAGGAACTCTTCTACACTGCTGGTGGGATTGCAAATTAGTACAGCTGCTATGGAGATCAGTGTGGAGATTCAGAATTGAGAATGGATCTACCATATGATCCAGCTATACCACTCCTGGGTATCTTTCCAAAGGGATTGAAATTAGAATATTATATTAACATATGCATATCCATGTTTATAGCAGCACAATTCACAATAGCCAAATTATGGAACCAGCCTAGATGTCTATCAACAGATGAATGGATTACAAAATTATAGGATATACACACAGTGGAATTCTACTCAGCAATCAAGAAGAACAAAATAATGTCATTTGCAGGAAAATGGATGGACCTGGAGAACATTATGTTAAATGAACTTAGCTAGTCACAGAAAATGAAGGGTCATATATTTTCTCTCATGTGCGGAAGCTAGGGAATAATCGGGATACCAGAGGGACTTCAGATAATAGAGGAGAAACTCCAGTGGAGCCAGGGAGGTGGTCTAGGGGAAGGGGTGGGATAGAGGGAGGATCAATGAAGGGATTACTTCCATTGACATTATATACATATGTGAGAATACCAATGTCAGTCTCAATACCCTGTATAGGGAGGGGGTTGGGGAATGGGGAGGGAGCCAGGAGAAAGCCAACTAAGTGCTATGACACTACCACTATGAACTACATTATAATGTGAGACTATAATGCACCAATAAAATATAAAAATAAATTATCTAGTGCAAGCCTGTTTAATATAATCATTTAGAATACACTATATTTTTAAAAACTCTGTTTCAGCATTTCCTCATTTCTACCAGGAGCTTTAAAAACTGGTAGTGGCTTAGATCCCCCCTCAGCCTCTGAGAGACCCAGTCACAACACCAATAATAGCATTATAATTTCAGTGACAACTGGCACTTACTGGGTGCTTGAGAGGAGGGTTGGTGCAGAATGTGGGCTCTGGGGCCTGATCACCCAGGCTCAGTACCGGCCTTCCTCTGACTGGTGACGGTGATGGTAGTTGAGAGGACCACAATTATTACAGTGTAATGCACTTAGCACTGTGCCAGGCACATCATAAACACATAATAAACAGACAAATGTTGTTATTAGTCAGCTTTCCCTTACTGCAACAAATACCTGAGGTAATCAACTTATAATGAGAAAAGGTTTATTTTAGCTCACAATTTTAATGGTTTCAGTTCATGGGCAGTTGGTCCTGTTGCATTTGGGTCTGCAGGGGCTCATCACATTGGGATGCACAGTAGAACAAAGTTGCTTATCTCATATGCAGGATGAGAAAAAGAAAAAAGGAGGAAGGGACCAGGGTCTCAGAATCCCCTTCAAAAGCACAACCCCAGTGACCTAAAACCTCCCCCCAAACCCTACCTCTCAGGTTCCACCACACCTCCCAATAGCTCCGAGCAGGGGACTAAGCCTTTAGCACATGGGCCTTTGGGAGAGACAAAGGAAAGCACATAGTTAATTTATACATAATTATAATTTTTTAAAAAATAAGCTCTGTTTTCCCTGGACTTTTATAACCACTGTATGATGTAGGCAGTATTACCATCCTTATGTCATAGATAATGAATGTGAGGCTTAGAGAGGTTAGGTACCTTGTTCATGGTGATCACACTAGTAAGGAGAAGAAGAACTCAAACCCAGGCCTCTCTGATGGTCGAGGTGTGGGCCACTCCATGGGGCCACTCTGCCTTGCTGTATTATTTCTAATAGTGAAAAATCACAAAACAACTAAAAACCCAATAAAAACGAATAGTTCCATAAACTATGGTGCATTTATATGACAAAATGTAGCCAATAAATGCATTTGTAAACTGGGTAGACTGACTCCAAAGGCCTGCTCCATGTCACAGCAATATCATGCACAGTCCTCCTGGTCCTCACCAGGCCTGGGCACACAGCCAGGACTTTGTCCCCGGGGTCCCTCCTCACTTAGACCCTTGTCTTGCTGAGGTTCTGAGAACAGAGGCCCTGGAGGGGAAATGGCTTCTCCTGTCTCATACTCTATCCCAGGCCAAATCTGTTCCTCTGAAATCTTTTCCATCTGTTTTAGTCAGTATTTTTGTTGCTGTGACCAAAGTCCCTAACAAGCACAACTTAGAAGAAGAAAGGTTTGGTGGCTCATGGCTTCAGAGTGAAATCTCTGTGGTCAGCTGAATCATGGCGACAGAGTGGAAGGGAGAAGTGAAGAACTCCCCCCTCCCTCCACATTCTCCTGCCCCTGCCTGAGAGGCCAGAGGGACAAATAAGGGACCAGAGATTCAAGCAAGTCCCAGGATCAATATGAAGCGTGTAAGGGGAGGTAAGACAGGGCTATGTCACTCAAGCTCCCTAATCCGTATTTAACCTCGTTTGTAAAATGGACATTAGTGTTAATACCTACCTCATGGAATTCTTGGAGGATTAAAACAGATAATACAGCTGTAAAGTGTTAAATGCAGAGCCAGGCACATATTGATTGTTTAGTAAAATTAGCAATATTTCTGGGGGAAATGGGGCAAGGACCCTCATCAGGGCTGTGGGCAGAGACAGAAGAGTGTCAGATACGTGTGCCATTTCTACAATCCCCACCTACTGCCAGCAAGAGAGACAGATTCTAACTGGCCCTGCCCCAAATGCAGGCCAGGGGAGCAAGAGGGAACAGGTTAACCCACCATGGTCAAGAGTTGCCAGGTGTATGCTTGTAATCCCAGTACTTGGGAGGCTGAGACCGGAGGATCTGGGTTCGCGGCCAGCCTCAGCTACTTAGTGAGGCCCTCCACAACTTAGTGAGACCCTGTTTCAAAATAAGGAATAAAAAAATAGGGCTTGGGATGTAGCTCAGAGGTAGAATGCCCGAGTTCAATCCCTAGTACCGCAAAAAAAAAAAAAAAAAAAAAAGAGCTGCCAGGCAACCCTTTATATATACTCACTGATCCTGAGCACAAGACAGAAAAACTTGGTAAGTGAAGCCAGGTGGTCTGAATCTCCCCTCTGGTGGGGCGGCCAGTGTCCCTGGCCTCAGGGGAGGAGTACAGTGGGTGATACCCCAGCCCACAAACCTTTCTCCCACCTAGGGGAGAGTGGGCAGAACAACCAGGAGGCACCAACTGTTTGGCCATTTCCCGGGTCCAAGCTGAAGCAGGAAAAGTGGGGAGAGGACGAGGACCAGGACACCTCATAGCTTAACTGACCAGACACCGATGTCACATTGGACTTTCTCTATGCCAGTCCTAAGTACTCGGCTTGTAGTCACTGATTTCATACCATGGTTTCTATTATAATTCTTTGGGGGAAGGAGGAGACTGAGGCACTCTGAGGCTTAATAACTCGCCAACATCATCAAGCTGGTAAGCAGCAAAACCAGGTCCTGGATGAGGTTGCAGGAGCCTATGCTGGAAGCACCAGCCATCAGGTGTGTGTGATTGTGCCCTGAGGGAGGGAGAGGCCCACACCCTCCCATCCCGCAAGTCCCCCCTTGCAACTCTCAACTCTTGCTCCTTCACTGCCATAGCCACACCCTTCTCACCCTCACCTTTGGGTTAGGGCTGCCTGAGACAGAGAGTAAGGAGAAAGTTCTCGTTACTGCAGACTTTGGGTAATTTTCACAGTGAGATGCTATTTCTTTTTGTATATGTGTGTGGTGCTGGGGATTGAACCCAGGAGCATTCTACCTCTGAGCCACACCTCCAGCCCTTTAAAAATTTTTTTTGTTTTGTTTTGAAACAGGGTCTCAGTAGGTTGCTGAGAGTTTTGCTACGTTGCTGAGGCTGTCCTTGAACCTGTGATCCTCCTGTCTCAACATTCCAAGTACTGGGATTATGGGCGTGCACCACCACACCTGGTGAGATGCTATTTCTTGCGGGCCTGGATCACCTCGGGGCTGCAGCCAGGCCTAGACGAGGGACCCCACGAGCACCAAGGTGTATCCAGGACAAGCCAACAACTGCCCTTCACCACACAACAAGGGCTCCTGCAGTCTTACAGCCAGAAGAAACCAGCCGAGCTGAGCTGTGCGCACCTTTCCTGAGCTTGGGCTTGAGTCATTACCCAGTCTGTTTGCAGAATGCTATGGATTTGACCCCCGTCAGGTGTTAAGGTCAGGATGGTAAGGAAACCAGAGAGCGGCGTCTCATGTTTATTTATGAGACATGTCGGTCTGTGTGGGGATCAAACAGACAGGAGCTCGACAAATATCCTGCTAGCAGCATCCTTCCTGGGCTGGGCCGGCAGCTCCACGGTCACTCTGTTCTCATCACCGGCCTGGGTTCCTTTCTTTATTAGCGGCTCTTCTTGTTTCCCGTGACCCTGTCAGCTCTCTACACTCTCTCTTGGAAAGAGCAGTGCGGAGGGGATAGTGGGTTTCAGGAGCAGACCCCGTGTCAACATCCCACTGCGCAGTTCATGTCAAGAGACCAATAATATGCCCGGCTGGCTATGATGAGATCTCCCACCTCTGGCAGGAGGAGAGACACTTGTTTTGTCTTACACAGAAGAATGGGGAAATTGGCTTCATTTGCATACCTGATGTAAAGACTCAAAGTCCTGACCAGCATAAAAGCTAGTCCACATTGATGCTTGCCTTGGAGCTAAAGTTGGGATCTATTTGTCCCATTCTGCAGGAATGGGACAAAGCGCCTAGAACCGAAGGTAAAAAAAAACTTCCTTTAAAGTTTTCGGCCTAAGTACTCACTAGGGTCCACTGAGAGTATGCCCAGGGACACAGGGGAACTGAAGGCCCAGCAAGGATGCTTGGAATTCACATGTCACCCCTGAGCCCAGAAAGGGAAGAAAAAAACCCCGCGTGGCTGTTCATGTTGTTTTAAGTTACATCAACCCCTCCAGATATGCTTAAAACTATTATTGTGAAATAGTTCATAAGGCAAAAAGGCCAGAGAGATTATGTATGATGAATACCAGTTTACCAACACTCCATTTTAAGAAGCAGGATATTACTGGATTGGCTGAAGCCCCGGTGTGTTGTTCTGGGACCACGTTCCCCTCCCTGGCTCTGGAGTCAGCTGCTCAACCAGCTTTGAAGTTCCCCATTCCCTTACATGTCTTTAGGCTTTTATTACCTCTCTAACACTCTCACACAGCACATTTTGTTGTTTCACTTATTTTAAAAATGCATTTAAATGGGATATTGTAGAATAGAGCCTTCTGAGATTTTCTTTTCTTATAAAACTTTTTTAAAAGATGTATCATGCTAACACATGAAGTTCTGGTTTATTTATTTCTTTATCTCTGTAGTGTATTCCATTGTGTGACTACATTGAATTTTGTTTTTGTGCCTGTTGATAGACAATGAGGCTTTTATGTGTTGGGCTGTTGCAAAGCCATCGCTTTCTGCTGGGCTTAGGTGCAAGAGTTTTTCTAGGATGCCTAGTAGAAATAGAATTTCTAAATCATGGGGTTTGGCCATCTTGAGTGTCTTAATGTTTTAGTCTGTTTGGGCTACTATGATAAAATGCCATAGGTTGAGTGGCTGGGAAACAACAGAAGTCCAAGGTCAGGATCCCAGCAGATCTGGTGTCTGGCAAAATCTCGCATTCTGGTTCAGAGACAGCAATTTTTCTCTGTGACTTCACTTGCTTCTAGAAGAGACAAACAAGCTCTCTGGAGTTTCTTTTAGAAGGGTACTAATCCGCTGGGCCTGGTGACACATGACTGTAGTCCCGCTACTTGGGAGGCTGAGACAAGATGATCCCAGGTTCGAGGCCAGCCTCAGCAACTTAGCAAGGCCCTCAGCAACTTAATGAGACCCTGAGAGTATAAAAAAATTAAAATAGGACTGGTAGCTCAGAGGTATAATGTCCCTAGGTTCAATCCCCAGTAACACACACACACACATACACACACACCCACACATACACACACACACACACAAACTACTAATCCCATTCATGAGCACTCAGCCCTCATGACTTCATCACCTCTTAATGGCCCCACATTGTTATTATTATTGGTACTGGGGATTGAACCCAGGGGCATTCTATCTCCAAGCTCGGAGCTACACCCCAGCCAGTTTTATTTTGAAACAGGGTCTTGCTAAGTTGCTGAGGATGGCCTCAGGATATAGGATTTTAATATATATTGAAAGGACATAAATATTCAGTCCATGGCAATAAGATGCTGACAGAATGACCTCAGAGGTGTTTGAGATTAATGGGCTCCCCCACCAACTGGCATGAGAGTTTGCCCTTTTCATATGCTGGCCAATGCTTAGTATTATCAGACATTTTCATTTTTGCCAATATAAAAGATATAAAATAATATTTTATTGAAGCATTTATTTTAGTTCTCTGAAGACTAGACCAATGATGAGGAAGATCTTTTTTATATGCTTATTGACCATTTGGATTTTCTTTTCTGTGAATTGCCTGTTCATAGACCTTGACCCATTCTTTTTTTTTTTTTTTTTTTTTGGCAGTACTGGGGATTGAACCCAGGGGCATTCTACCGCTGGGCTACACCCCCAGCCCAGCCCTACTTTTTATTCTTTATTTTGAAACAGGGTCTCACTAGGTTGTGGAGGGCCTCACTAAGTAGCTGAGGCTGGCCGGGAACCCAGATCCTCCGGTCTCAGCCTCCCAAGTACTGGGATTACAAGTGTATGCCACCACTTCTGGCTTGACCCATTCTTTAATTTCCTTTTTTTGTGGTTTTATACTTATTTGTATGACTTCTTATATATTATGGATACCTGTGAAAATATTTTCTTTCAGTTTATAACTTGTCTGCTCACTTTTTAATAGTGTTTGAAGCTGGGCGTGGTGGCACATTCTTGTAATCCCAGTACTTGGGAGGCTGAGACAGGAGGATCGCAGGTTAGAGGATAGCCTCAGCAATGCAAGGCCCTCTGCAACTTAGTGAGACCCTGTTTCAAAATAAAAAGTAAAATAGGGCTGGGGGTGTAGCTCAGAGGTAGAACACCCCTAGGTTCAATCCCCAGTACCACACACAAAAAAAATGTTTGACAAATTTTATTTTAGTTTTTCAATTTAATTTAATTTAATTACTATTATTATTATTGGTACTGGGTATTGAACCCAGGGGCATTATATCTCCAAGCTCCAAGCTACACCCCAGCCAGTTTTATTTTGAAACAGGGTCTTGCTAAGTTGCTGAGGCTATTCTTGAACCTGCCATCCTCCTGACTGACTCCGCTTCCCAAGTACTGAGATTACAGGAGTGTGCCACCGTGCCTGGCTTCTAGAACTTTTTGATCTTTCCCAACTGAAACTCGGTACTCGTTAATGGTTTCTGAGATTTAAATGTAGTCAAATTTATCTATCTTTTAAGGTTTGAACTTTGTGTCATGTGGGAGAAATCCTTCATGAATATATTCTCCAATTTTTTTCCTAAAAGTTTAAAGATGTGCTCCTTACTTATATATCCCCACCCATCTGGAAATAATTTTAGGAAACTGAATAAAGTGAGGATCTATTTTCACCTTTTTCCACACAGGTATCCAGTTGTCCCAGCATTATTTTATTGATTGAACTATCCTTTTCTTTCTAATCTTAATTTTTAATTCTGTTAAATATTATTCCATATATGCAAAGATCAATTTCTGAACTCTATATTCTTTGTATTGGTCTGTTTTTCTCTCCCTGTGCCAAACCACATTGCCTCCATTGTCTCCATTGCTGTGAACAATGAAGGGCATTCTATTTTCCCTATGTATTCGCTATCTGATTCTTTTTCAAAACTTTGTGTTTTTGCCTGGCATGGTAATCCCAGGACTTGGGAGGCTGAGACAGGAGGATCACAGGTTTGCGGCCAGCCTCAGCTATTTAGGCCTTCCGCAACTTAGTGAGACCCTGTTTCAAAATAAAGAATAAAAAATAGGGTTGGGGGTGTAGCCCAGAGGTAGAATGCCCCTGGGTTCAATACACAATACCACACAAAAAAAACTTCGTGTTTTTTCTTGGCCCACTGCTCTTTTATCTAATTCTAGTACCAACTTGTCAAAATGCATGAAAACCCAATTTCTGTCAGGAATTTTGAGTTGTATTGAAATGGTAGGATAATTTGGGGGGGAAATGAGAGTTCCTATCTACGAATATGGTCTAATTATTTGATTATTTAGATCTTCCTTAATTATAAATCCCTCCATAAAATTCTTGCATAGCTGTTGTTATGTTTATTTATAGATACCTTATGTTTTAGTCAGCTTTTCTGCCACTGTGACTGAAATACCTGACAAGCACAATTCAGAGGAAGAAAGAGGTTTTTTTCGACTAATGGTTTAAGAGGTTTCAGTCCATGGTTGCCTGGCTCCAAGGCAGAAGTGGCTCTGTGGCAGGGCATCAGGCCATGGAGGAGGAAGAAAAGCCACTCTCTCACCTCATTACAGCTAGGAAGCAGAGAGAGCAAGAGGAGGGAGCTGGGGACAGCCCCCGAGGCCATGCACCCAGTGACCCACCTGCTCCAGCCACGCCCCACCTCTGAACCTTGCGGCCTTGGGACATGCTTCCAACACGTGCTTTTAGGGGACATTCCAAATCCAGACCATAATACATTATAGTTTCACATTGCTATTATAAGCAATATATTTTTAAAGTTATGTTTTAAGCTACTTATTATTGGTATAAAGAGAAGCAATTTTAATTTTTTTATGTTGACCTTATATCTAGGAATCTAGATGACTTCTCTAACTCCAATAATTTTTACAGTGAAGAAATAGGCTAAGAGTTATTAATTTGCCCTAAATTACATGCCTAATTAGAGTCTACTTTTCTGTCGGGGAGAAAAGAAAATTTCAGGATGAGAATTTCTGTATAACCAGTTCCAAGTTCATTTTCTACCTCTTCGACTTGTTTATTAGTCTGCAAAGATTTATTAAAAGGCTCCTTTGGGCTCATCTAAATACTAAGGTGTCCAGGGATGGGGGGAACAGAAGGATATACAAGGAGGCATGGAATCATCTAATCTCAAAAAAAATAGGGATCTTGGAGTAAATCTTCACTAAGTGTCATAGAAAACTATTCTTTTTTTTTTTTTTCGCAGTACCGGGGATTGAACCCAGGGGCATTCTACCTCTGGGCTACACCCGCAGCCCTAATTTTTATTCCTTATTTTGAAACAGGGTCTCCCTAAGTTGCGGAGGGCCTAAGTAGCTGAGGCTGGTCACAAACCTGTGATTCTCCTGTCTCAGCCTCCCAAGTACTGGGATTACAAGCGTGCGCCACCACACCCGGCTCATAGAAAACTATTCTGAAAGTGTCCCCTACAAAACCATTTACGTGTTCAACACATATTCTTTGAGCACCTACTAAATGCCAGCTCCCTTGCTGGAGGTTAGGAATAGCAATGAGCAAACCCCCAAGGTGCTTATAATTTAGTGAAAAGCTATAGTGAAGTAATCACACACATATATAACTGTGGATGGAGATGATACCATGGAGATATAAACGCAGCTGTGATGAGTACCTTGGATGAGGTGGGGCGTCCTGACTTCCAATGGAGGTAGAAGATCCTGATAGGTGTGAGGAAGAGTAAGAAGTCCAGTGTAGTCAGAGCCAAAAAAGAGGTTGCTGTGAGCCCAGACTGGAGGTTGGTGTGCTGGGCTAGACTGCATGGTATTGTAGGCCTTGTTAAAGGTTTCAGCCTTTATCCTGAAATCATTTGAAGCTGTTCAAGGGATTTTAAGACTGAAAGTGGGTGACATGATCAAACTTGCTTTCAGGAAGGCCACTCATCTCTAATATGCAGAATAAATTGGACAAGGCATGAATGGATGTGGGAAGACTAGTAAGGGAGCCATTCCAGTTCCCAGTGAGTGATAACTAGGTCTGGACTAGGTGATGGCAGAGGGTGTTCTGTGCCAAGAGACGTCCACATGTCTTCTCATTGAACCCTCTAAGGATGAGACCCACAAGATAAATATTACTATTGTCTCCGGTGGGGGAAGGATGAAACAGGATCACTCAAGTTTATACTGCTGGTTAAGTGTAGACCTGGGACTCAAATCCAGCTAACATAACTCTCAACTACTGTGCTGTACTGTTGCAGGTAAGGGTGGGAGAAGAGGGCTGAGGGATGACCCCTGGACCTCCTCTAGACAGAATTCAAAAACTTCTAGCCAGAGGAACCAGCTGAAAAGACACAGGATCTAAGGTGTGAGCCCTGGGCCAGGAGGCCAGGAGATCCAGCTCCAGTCTCAAGTCCAGCACTCACCTTCTTATCTGGATAGCATCTTTGTCTCTCCTAACTCTTAGCCTCTAGGGTGATCATACGGCTTTGGTAAAGTCACGGGTCTCAGAATCTCTGCTTTCTCATCAGTAAAGCAGAGATACCACGTCTCAGCTGAGATAAATACATATGAAAGTGGTTTGAAAACTTCAAAGAGACCAATGTAAGTTGTTAATTACTTGATAACCTTCTCATGCGGCAGCAGTTCACTCCATTGAGGCAATTCTCCATGTCAGAGTGTTCCTTCATCTTCACCTGAGACCAGCTTCCCTGTCTGTTCTTCCAGTCTTGATCCAAGCTTTTGTCAGGCACGAATCCCATAACGCTACTCCTGTCCAGAACAGCTTTAGGCTTCACAGACTTGGCTTGGCCACCTCTTTTAAGCACACCTCAGCTGCCATGGATTCCAGCCTCTTAGGCTCTCTAGATTGACAGTGGCTGAGTTACAACAGGACACTCAGCCTAACACAAGACAAGACTCCAGATGCTAAAAAAGGGGGACCTGGTTTCTCCCTAATGTGGACTCGCCACTGTTCTTCTTGAAGCTTCAAAAATTTAGTTTACAGACCTTACTAGGATAGCACAAGTCTTGGCTGTGGATTTGAGGAACCAATTCATTTTTCATGTGACCTCTTCCTGCCTTCCCCAATTCCCCAAATGCCCTCATAGGCACTTATTCTTATAAAACACCCACCCACCCACACACACACACACACACACACACACACCCCTTTTCAGACGATCCAAATAAATCCTAATGAAAATGTACAAGTACCTCTTGTCCTTTCCCTCATTACCAAAGTCATGGCTTCATGTTTCAAGTTTCTTATATTTTGGGGGAAGGAGGATTTTACTTGAAATTTGACAGGTTTGAACCAAAAGGTAAAGTTGGGGCAGGGCGTAGGAGTGAAGAATGATGGGAAAAGTTTCAGCTGACTTTTATTGATAGTGGAAAAAATTCATTAAAAAATGTGATGCTTTTTTCCCCCAATATTGCTTCAAAAATGAATTCCAATGCTTTGAAATTTTAAATGGAATGCCAAGCGCCCTCAATAAAATAAATGTGTTGTCTAAGTAACTAAAAAAAGTGATAGAATTCATACCCTTGTCTCCATCAGAGAATTCCTTCTTTTCAACTTGAATTTGAGAAGGGAACATTTATTAATTCTAAGGTGGGAATACTTCAGGCAGGTTTTTTTCCTTTTTTTTTATCACTGATGCTTGCCACAAATCTACTAACTAGAAACCATGATATTTGATTAGATTCTAGCCCAATGGAGTGCTTAGGTGGTTATAGACATGGCGTACATAAAACCAACTGGAGTGGCCAGATGCTTTTCGCTGTAACATAAAACCCTGATAGAAGTAATGAAAAATTCCCTTTTGCTTCATTTCCCAACATGCTGTCTTCACATTAGTAGATTTTGTGTGCAACTTCTTTTCTCCACTAGTAGCATTATGACATTTTCTTTTCCACGCACTCAAGATTTAATAACCTCAAGTATAGTCAACGTGCCATTGCTGAGAGCTCAGGCTCCATTTTGTGTACTTCTGGCTGAGTGCATAGAATTATTGGAGGATATGGCAGATCTGTGAATGTGAACTCAGTTGAAATAAAACAAGATGCTCATAAAAATAACTTTTACATAAACTAGTCCCTCTGGCTTCAGCAATTCAAGTCATATTGCCACTGCCTTTGAATTGAGGCTGGAGCTGGTTGTGGGCTTTGCTCTTTCAAGATTCTGGACATTCCCAGAAAGGGGTTCCCCAGGAAGAGAAGAATAAAGCTGGATTTCAAATGACCTCAAAGGCAGTGACCTCGTTTCACACAAGGGCGTGTTTCATCAAGATGTTAGGTACTGGGAACTTGAGTTTGATTTTCCTATGGAAACACTGGGGCCAAATATGCAGGTCTTTAATTAATCAATGCACTAAATGTCTGCTGGCACTAGATCACGATCATCCTTTCAAAGCCTGTGAGCCACAGTTCATTTCAACTGACCCAGAAGACTGACAGAAGCTGCCATGTCTAAGTCCACACAGCTAATAGTTGGCCAGGCAAGTTCTATTTGAAGAAAACTGCATGCTCCCTTAAACCTTCTCATTTCTAGACTAAACATACACAGGTGGCCAATATGATGGTGGTTTTTTGGATCTTTCCTAAGTAGGGATGTCAGTCCTAAAATGTATTCATCATATAACTTGTTGTGCCCCCAGATAAATGCAGAGAACACTGTGGTCATTACCTCTCTTTCTGCAATTTAGAGCGATTCTGCCATATCATGTACATGCATAAATATGTAGCAATGTACCCCACTATTATGTGTAATTATAATGCACCAATAAAAAAACACCTTTCCTATCCGCTGTACCTAGCAATTTCTGCTTGGGTCTCATTGGATAAACTGTATCAAATGGGAGATCAAATTTTTATCTGAGCACATTTCAACTCTAAACAAAGTCAGGGTTTAATTGGTAAAGAAAACTGGGAAATGCATATGAGGTAAGCAACAGAGGCTGCCACTCAGCTACAAGTAAGGAAACAAGTCAAGAGACATAAAGTTGCTGCCCATGGCCACAGGGTGAGGAAAAGATTGACCTTCAAGTGGAAGCCAGGCGCCTCCCAGTTCAACGCACTTGTTTTTCGACTGTGCCAAGTGGCCTTTGCAAATCTCACAAACAATCTCTCTTCTGAATGCTGTCAGGAAGCAGGTGTTTTCCTGCTCAGAGTCATTTTACAGGTGGGGAAATTGAGGCATGGAGAGGTTAAGTACTTGAGTAACAGAGGATTTCAACTCAAGAAGTCACTATAAAGAGAAAATGTCATGGTGGTAGTGAGCTATACCCCCAGTGCTATTTTATTTTGAAACAGGGTCTCAGTAAGATGTGGAGGGCCTTGCTAAGTTACTGGGGCTGGCCGCAGTGTTAGTCTGAATACTTAGTGTCACTAGTAAAAAAAAAAGTCATAAATTGCTTCCAGCAACATCCCACCCTGCAGAAGGCAGGGAGATCCTGACACCTCACTTACAGAAGTACTGGTACAGGTGGTCGACCAATATATTAAAATATATATGCCGCCAATGATTGAAACTCTATGGATGGTTTCAAGATTCTTCTGAGTGTGCTTTTGACTTATTCTGAAGAAACTCATCTTGGTTTGTCTGTTTCCGATGTAATTACCTGTACAGAATTGCTTTTTAAAAATATATATCCTTTCATTGGTGCAATGTAATTATACATCATAATGAGATTCAAAGTGATACAAATGTACATGCACACATTGCTTGGTGTATTTGCTTTCTATCAGAAATACCAGAAGCTGAGTGAAACCCACTGATCAATTTGTCCTCCAAAGTGATGGCCAGGCACAGAGGGCCCACCTGAGTAACAACAGGCTTTTATTTAGTGAGACCTTGGGATGTACCAGGTGCTGTGGTAAGTGTTTTAAATCTGCATCTTTTTTGGTGCTCGCCCATCTCTGGGAAGATTTTCCCATTCTCCTTACCTTTCAGGTTGGGAACCCCAGGCCCAGTCAAGGTAAGTGACCCCGAACACATGCCTGTGCAAGGGCAGGGCTGGGCTGCAATCCAGGTGGTCTGTCTAACCCCAGAATACCACATCCCTTACCATGTATGGGGGCTGAAGATGGCACAACAGAAATTAGCAAGAAACAGTAGACTTGCCCGTAGCTAACCCTCCCATGCGTTTGCACAGTGGAATTTCTGAAGCTAAGCAAGGGACATTACATTCATCTCTTCTAATTTATATTGCGTTCATTCAACCCAACATTTTAGCCTGCTGAGATATTTTTAGGCTGGAAAACCTGTGCAATGCTGAGGATTAAACAACTTTAATTCTATGGCACGTACCCACATCTGGCAGACAAGGCGTACCTTTTATAAAATTAAAAGCCAATGAAAGTTACCATTTTTTTTTCAGTTTGGTATTAAAGTTGTTTTCTTCCAGTTGTTCACAAATGAAACACGCTGTGCTGGTTTCAAAAAACCAAGAAGCCTGGAGAGAAATTGATGACTTCAAAACAAAATTCAGAGGTTGAGGGATTTAGCAGTTTGCAAAGACCATACAGCTAAGCCCCTGAGAAAGGCAGTTTGAAATGTCTCGGCCTCAAGTTCCAAGGTCTTTTTCAAAAGTCCCCGCAGAAGCTCTCAGGCATCTGAAAGGGCAGAAACGAGGAAAGAGCATTTTAAAGGCATCTTTCCACTGGAAGCCAGAGCTGCGAGCCTGTGCGTTTTCCCACACAACTGTGCTCCACTGCTATGTGAGCCAGGCATTTCCTGTACCCGCAGGTTTATTAGCCTCCGCCTCCTTTTTTATTTATTTTTTTCCTTCTCAGGGAATTATCCAAGATTTGTGGCCAGCAGCCTCTGCCACATTTTCTCTGAGCCCTAGTCACACTTCCATATATGGAAATCCTTATCACATACTGCTCCCTGGCTGGGACATTTTATAGAAAATGTCTAGCTATTGTTGTCTTTATAAGCTAAGTCATCCTAAAGATGAAATGGTAGCAATAGGCATGAGAGTGAGTGTGTATGTGTGTGTGTGTGCAAATGCTCTTTAGAGGTGCTAGAACATTATTTGTCAAGTTCAAAGTCAAGGTTTTATTCCCCCTCAGTGATTCTTGTATAGCAAACTGAATTTTAGATATTTAGAAAGGAATCTTCATGTATTGCCTAGAAGCAAAGTTGCAAGGCTTGATGGGAGATTCTTTTCATAAAGAAGAATTTCAAATCCCTTCCACATTTGGACACTTTCCCTGCTTAGGCAGTCACAACACAGAGTGAGAAAGAATTATTCAGTCACAGGGTGAGTCCAGCTTCATTAAACGGAAACGAAGCTAGTGCTGCACACCCAGAACCTTCAGTGATGCTCCACCCTGGCAGAGAATGCAGGAGAGCAAGTGGGAAAGCCTAGGGACCTCTTCCATTTCTGCAGTGACTTGTGCTCTCAGAGAACTCTCCCAGCTTCTTGTCCTTGCACAACCTAATTCTTTTCACTAGAAACCCAAGGTTCCGATGGGCAAGTCGTTTGCCTGGGAATGCACAGCGAGGGTCACTGTGCACTCAAACACTGTCAGTGGCGCCCATTGCATGAGCCATCAAGTCCAAACTCCTTGGAACAGAATTTAAGGATTAACAAATACTTAGTAACCATCTTTGCATTCAGGTACCTATGGTTAGGCACCACAAGGGGTTTAAATGAGACACGCTCTTGAGAGCTGTAATCTAAGTGAGGGGAATCTGTTATCACCAATAATTAATTGAAATAAGAGTCAGACTGCTTGGGCTGCAATAACAAAAGACCACAGAATGGGTGGCTTCAACAACAGACATTGTTTCTCACGGTTCTGGGGGGTGGGAGGTCTGAGATCAAGGTGCTGGTAGATAGGGTTCCTGGTGAGGGCCCTCTTCCTGGCTTATAGATGGCCACTGTCCTGCTGTGTCTTCATATGGCCTTCCCTGGGTAAGTGGAGAGAAAGGAGAGGAGGGAAAGAAGAGGAGAGGAGAGGGGAGGAGAGGAGAGGATCTGTTTTCCTCTTCTTCTTTTTTTTTTTTTT
>PVJS01018247.1:0-35081 GCA_004027185.1 Glis glis | reverse complement strand
ACAGACACACAGGTGAAGGGCAGAGGCCCTGAGACAGACACACAGGTGAAGGGCAGAGGTCCTGAGACGGACACACAGGTGAAGGGCAGAGGTCCTGAGACAGACACACAGGTGAAGGGAGAGGTCCTGAGACAGACACACAGGTGAAGGGAGAGGTCCTGACACAGACACACAGGTGAAGGGAGAGGTCCTGAGACCGAAACACAGGTGAAGGGCTGAGGTCCTGACACAGACGCACAGGGGAAGGGAGAGGTCCTGAGACAGACACACAGGTGAAGGGAGAGGTCCTGAGGAAGAGCTGTGCTGCTCTCACTTGATCTGTGAATCCCAGGAGCAGCAGGCAAGTGCCACCTTGACGCTAACTCTTTCTTGCTCTTCCCGAGGCTGCACATTCGCCATCACTGTCACCATGACCGGGCATGGGGTAGCTTGTTCTTTTCTTTTTTCAGTGCTGGGGATGGAAACCAGGTTCCCGTGATGCCAGGAAGAGGTCTACCACCACGCTACATCCTCAGCCAACCAACAGGAGCCTGATTCAAGGACTCGTGTCCTGGATGAAAAACTAAAATAAAAGGAAGTCAAAGGAGACAAGGAGCAGGAAGTGGAACCGTCAACGTTGAGAGAACGGGCGGGAGGAGTCGATAGGTGGGCATGTTCTCCAGGGCGTCTTTAACGTACTCTCCTTTTACATTTCAGTAAAACGGGCAAAACCCAGGAGAGCCCTGCAGTGGCCACTGCAGTATGTGAGCATGACCTGGGAAGGGAAGGTGAGTTCATGGTCAGTCAGTGCAGGCAAGTGAAGGCCGCGCTGAGGACATGGTCAGGGAATAGAGACCCATCCATGGAAGCCCCGAAGGTGCTAGGCCAAGTCCTCCCTGGCTGTCTTGAGGAGGAGAGGCTCTAGGTTCCTGTGGGGCCACCCTGTCCTCGCTTATTGGGTGTGGCTCACACTGTTCTTTGTGCAAGTTTCTTTGGAGTGGGTCAATGTCCCAGCCCTGCACGACCCAATCCTCCCCTCCTCATCCTCTCCAGGAGAATGGGGAGCCCCCAGCTGATCAACGGATGTGGGCGACATTGTGCGTTGGGTTTGACTCTCATTTTCAGGTCTCCTGGGTAAGGAATCATGTCCTGCATACAAAACTAGGGATTTAGGAAGTCAAAGGAGATGAAGAAGAATAGGAAGAGGAACCATGAGTGAGGAGAGAGAGGGGGAGAGAAGTCAGTAAGTGCGCGCATTCTCCATGGTTTTTTTTCTCATTTCTTGTTCTCATTTTAGGAGAACCAGCAAAACCTGGGAGAGCCCTGCAGTGGCCACCGTTGCATGAGAGCCTGACCTGGCAAGGGGAGGTGAGTTTATGGTTAAAGTCACTGCATGTGAAGGCCGCCCTGAGAACATAAGCCAGGAGAGAGAGACCCATTCTATGGATGCCCCTGAGGTGCTGGGCCAAGTCCTCCCTGGCTGTCTTAATGAGTAGAGGCTCCAGGTGCCTGTGGGACCACCCTGTCCTCACTTACTGGGCGTGACTCACACTGCTCTTTGTGAAAATTTCTTCGGAGTTGGTCCAACATATGTAGGACCATATGTTGCCCTCCTAATCCTTTCCAGGAGAATGGGGAGCCCCCAGCTGACCAGTGGATGTGGGTGACGTTGTGTGTTGGGTTTGATTCTCCCTTCTCAGGTGTCCTGGGTAAGGGTTGAAGAGGACAGAGGCAGGACAGGGCTCCTCCTCATGTCAGCACGGTGGCTCATCTGGCAGCTGTGCATTCCTGTGGGCTGTTAAAACGCCCTGGATTCCAATGGGGGACATTGCACCATGCACCCCTGACTGGGAGAAAGTAGCTCCAACTCTGGTCCCCTCAGCCTTTGTGGAGCCCCGGCAGGGGTGCCCCTCTTAGCACCGCTTCTTAAGCTGAGGTTCCGTGGAGTTATGGGCGTAGGTATTTTTTGTACATATTTGAAGCAAATGCACAAAGTCTGGAATACATACAATGTCATGAAAACTCAACATATTTATAAGGGCAGGATTACTAGTTACTTATGATTCTCTTATTTTCCAATTTCCAAATAAAATTTAATGTAAGTGGTTTTATTACATTATGAAAAGAAAGATCTTCTGTAATCTTGTCCCATCAGAATTATGATTTTCTTTTTCTTTCTTGCTAGAGATTGCACTCAAGTGCTCCAGGAAGTGTACACATATAGGGTCAACGATGGATCCTCTGGAGAGCAGAGGTGGAGGGGCAGGTCATGGCTCCACCCTGTGTCATCAGACCTCCTGCTCCTCTGTGTCCCAGATGTGTGAGCCGGCCTCTCCACCCCAGCGTCCTGGAGACCCCTTTCCTCTGCCTCAGGTACACTGTGCAGGGCAGCAGCCCCTGTCGCTGCCCACATGAATGCCCAGGGGAATACGCTCCTGGAGGACATTCATACACTCTCTGCCCACAACGTCCTCAGTGGAGGGCAGCTGACAGGCCTCAGTGCCCCTGATCCGAGCCCTGGGAGGTCAGGGTCCAAGGTCAGCTTCCAGGCCTGAGGAGCCTTCTGGTCCTGCACACCCTCCCCAGCAGGTGTCTACTTGCACCATAACTCACTGCCTCCCAGGGACCTGCACAGGGTCTGTATTACCTTTTCCTAACCTGACACCGGGAGCACAGGGAGCTGAGGTGCTGGGCTCAGAGGCGCTGGCGCTTCCTGAGTAACAAGAAGCTGGAATCAGCCAGGAGGGCAGAGGCCAGGAGGTGCCTTGGCTTGCTCTCTCTCACATGGAAAGTAGCACATTTTTGGAATGTACAGATTTAGGGTTTAGTTTTGAACATATGTTTGTTCTCAGTAAAGCGCAGCTTCAATCCGGGCCTGAGGTCAAAGGACGGCAGCTGCCTCAGCGCTCATCCTCTCCTTCGTTTAAACTAGGCCTGGTTCATTTGGAATTGGAGAGATTTAGGATCCGCTCCAGAAATAGGTTCTGTATTTAATATTGGATGTGTTTATATTAATGCCACTGTACCTATGGCTGCTTTCATTTCTTAAATATTTTTCTATAAAAGAAAACCCCTGTGGAGGAAAACAGCCTACACACAGGCAGACCTCGGCCAGCCCTTATGGGCACAGCTCCCGTGTGGTCATCACGTTTCACTCTGTAGCCCCACGTGCTCTGAGAACGTCCTCTCAGAATCCTGTCCTACCTCTTGAAACCTAATGAATTACCATTGTGAAATGACCGAGGCTTCTGGGGAGCCAGAGCTGCCTATGTATGTTGACCCGGGGGTTGGCCACTGCCGTGTTTATATTTATAAAGCACCATAACGCATATGGCTTCATACCTGAGCACTCACTGTGCAACATATAAACTAAGCATCAGCTGAAACCAGGAATATAAACAAACTGTTTCTGCAAAGCAAACGTCAAGGCCAGGGAGCATCCTCTGAATTCTAGCAAATACTTCAGGTATCAATCATGTCAATCTCCTACGTGCTCCTCCAGAGCACAGGTGTGGAGGGCACACGGCCACCCTCTTTCTCACACCAGGAGGTTCCTGTGCCCCCAACCACAGATGTGACAGCAAGGGGCACCTCCGAGCACACCCTCCTAAAGGGCTTTGTCAGAAGCCCACACTGGACATTAGCAATACAGATGCAGAGATTTTTAGAAAGGAAAGAAACTGGGATTTGGGGGTGGGATGCCCCAGGGGTTGAGGAGGACAGGATCCCTGCTGGGTGGGCACTGCTGGGACAGTGGGGAGGAGAGACAGTACCACTGTGTCAGTGGAGTAGACATTCGGGGACAGTGGGAAGCAGGGCCTGGTGACACTCAGGGAGGGCTTGTGGTGGGGTCCCAGGCAGTCACTATTTAGGGGACCCTCTGACAAGGGACTCTGCCCCTGGACCCGTGGGGTCTAGGCAGGAAGAGCGTGTGGGAGGCTGCACTTCAGTGAGGAAGGGCATGAGCAGGAGGTGTGTGCTCAGAGCAGGTGCAGCCGCTTCCTGTTCTCAGCAAGGTCTCTGTCCACGTGCCCAGCTCCGGGGTCCACATACGTGGGGACCTGCCAGTTTTCTCACTATTCCCAGGGGGCCACTTTTCACCACTAAAGGTCCATCCAGGGCTGCTCGGCTGAGCCCAAGCTAATTCCTTATGGTGCTTCCTTGTGAGGAGTTCGATGGGAAAGGTTTGGGTTCTGGGCTGGGCCAGGAAAGCTCCAGGAGTCAGGCTTCAGCAGCGCCGGCGTGCTGACAGATACGCTGTTTTCTCCTAGACGCCCGTGAGGTCGTGATGGAGGTGATTCCCTGTGAGGAGCCAGAGGAGGAGGCCCAAGCTATTGCCAAGGTAAAGGCCCTTCTTTATCTGGGATAGCCTTGTTTTCTTGGATTCTTTCTTTTCCTTTAACTTTAGATTTGATAATCTGCCCATGTATACTGTGGATGGCTTGCACAATTTCCTTTGGGGAGGGATGTCAGCTGCGCGTCTATACCCACTGATGCCTCGGTTAAGATGGCGTTCATGTAGGAAGCGGCAGTTACCAACTGTGTGGCAGTGAGCAGGCTCCTTGGTAGCCTTTTTTCCTGGTTGAAAAGAATTGCGCATGTGCCAACCCAAACGGCCTTGAGAGACTCCCTCCCATGCCCAGCTCGCGTCTCCCACGAGTGCCCTCTGGGCTTCAGTTCTGGCCGTGGCCTCCATCACTGTCCCGTGCAGTCTTCTTACGTAACCACAGGGAACAGCAGACCTGTGCAAGCAGGACTCGGCCTGGTCTGGTCCTCACACCGTCTTCCTTTCTGTGGCTGCAGGTGGACTCCACGGAGGATAGAGACTGTGTAATCTCAGCTCACTCCTGTGCTTTTTTTTTTTTTTTTTTGCGGTACCAGAGATTGAACGCAGAGGTGTTCTACCTCCGCGCTACGTCCCCGGCCCTATTTTTTATGCTTTATTTTGAAACCGGGTCTCACGAGGTTGCGGAGGGCCTCACTAAGGAGAGAGAGAGACAGAGAGAGACAGCGAGAGCTGAGGCTGGCCACGAACCTGGATCCTCCGGTCTCTGCCTCCCAAAGTACTGGGATTATGAGCGTGCGCCACCACGCCCAGCTCCACTCCTGTGCTTTGAAAAATCCAGGTGCTGAGAGAGCCAGGACTTCCTTGTTGTTCTGTAGAAAGCCATCCTGACTCCACATTCCTGTTGGCAAAGAGAATGGGGTGTGGCGAAAGAAACTGATAACCCAGGGAAGAAGCGTGACCGTCTCCCCTGGTCCCCGACGCAGCTGTGTCACCTTGGCGCTGTGGGCTTGTGTGCACGAGGGTCAGGAGCTATCTGTGAGAGAGCCCATGCTGAATGTGTTCTGAGGGTGTGCGTATTCCCCAGAAACTGTGTTCCCATATGCACAGCACAAATGTCAATTTTCTAAAAATTACAGAACCCCACACTGCTACACACTTCACATACACCAGCTCCCTCAGCCCTCGCCATGGCTGAATCCGAACGTTAGTCCAGGATTCCCGCTCCCTGGGTGGAGGTGGTGCGGAGCTCATGACCCAGGGCCTGTAGGTGGAAGAGGCGCATGTGGGTGCAGGAATGGGCCCAGGCTGATGCTCTGAGCCACACAGCTGTATTCATCATTCGGTCAGGTGTCACCGTGCCAGGCCATTCCAGCACATCTGTGTACTCCTGGGGGACTGTGGCCTACAGAGATCCCAAGCACAGTCCATCCTCGTAGAATGGCCTCAGTAGTCACGTAACCTGGGGAGGCAACAGGTGCATTTGACAGCAGACTTTGACACACAGAGCCCGCATGGTTCTGCTCAGCTGACAGATTCTCAGTGGTAGGAGGCTCCCTGTGGGACAGTGTAGATCAGCGCCCGCCAGGGCTGGAATCCTTCCTCACCCCTCACTCATAATATTTTTCTTGTGTTTTTAACATGATCACCAAGAGCCTTAGAAATGCTCAAATTCATGAGCACACACACACAACGGACAGTGACAGATAAGAACTCAAGGTACCTTTGGTTGCTTGCACAACGTCCCTCCTTGTTTCAAATCTCCTGTGCAGCTGGGTCCGCGCATCCCCCCTCACCGCATACTGAGCACCCCACTTCAGGCTTCTGTGAGCTTGGCAGCACTGACTTGATAGATATCCAGGAAGAGAAGGAAGAAGGGAAGGGACAGTACCTCCTGAATAGGAGGGTCATTTTTCAATGCTAGGATTTCAGTATTTTTTAATGTGCTGTACAATTAGCCTCTTTTAAACGATTAGACAATACATACCATATTTTGCCTAGATTCTAATCATCTCCTTAAAGAGGTTAATTTTAATTAAGTACAAAATCATCCAGAAGAGATGATATGCATATAGCATCATGTGTGGATCCAGGTGGAAGATGAGGTCTTGGAAGAGAGCAAGAAGAAAGTAGGAATTAGCTGCGCTCTGAGCAGGCAGGAGGAAGGTGACTGTCACGGAAGCGCGGCACACTTCAGTGTGTCCTCATTTTCAGGTTGACGATATCACAGTGACCAGGTTGCCTTCGGCTGGAGAGCTAAAGCCTCTGCTTCTCATTTCTCTCCTGCTCCTCTCCTTTGCCTTATGCCCTGGCCCCGTGTCCACATGAAGGAATGCTCCTGATCATTCATGAGCAGCGCTGTCAGTTTACTGAGGGGTCTGTGTCCAACTGGTTCCTCCAGCTTGGTGGAGTTGCCTCTTCATGATGGGATAGATGGGGAGGGCCCATCGCATGCTCTGGTAGGTTCGCTTGTCTGTGTCTGAAATGGAAGGGTTGCTCTCTTGGTTTCTATCTTTTCCTATTGAATTAAGATATGATAATATGATAATATGAATATGTATATTATAGTTTGTTTGTTTGCACTACCAGGGATTAAACCCAGGGGCGTTCTACCTCCGCGCTACACCCCTGGCCCTATTTTTTATACTTTATTTTGAAACCGGGTCTCACAAAGTTGTGGAGGGACTCACTAAGTAGAGAGAGAGAGACAGGGAGAGAGGGAGAGAGAGAGAGAGAGAGAGAGAGAGAGAGAGAGAAAGAGAGAGCTGAGGCTGGCCACGAACCCAGATCCTCCAGTCTCTGCCTCCCAAAGTACTGGGACTACAAGAGTGCGCCACCACGCCCGGCTATGAATATGTATATTATAGATGACATATGCAGTTTTCTCGGTGGTGGGGATTTCAAAAGAGAGTCTGTAATCAAGTGAGACCTCATTGATGACATTGAAAAATAACAGCCTCAGTTAAAAGCGTGTGGCAGCTGCCTTTATCCTCAGTGGCATTTTCTCCTCTTGTACCACAGAGGCCTTGAGACATCTGTCTCCCTGCTTGACTTGTGTGCTCTGGCAGGAGCGGGTCTACTGTTCTCGCCTTTGTTTTTCCTTGGCTGCACCACCATTTCCCGTCTGGTTTTCTAATGTCACCAAGTGAGCAGACCTGCACAAACAGGACACGGCGTGGTCTGCTCCTCCTACTGATACATGTCTGCAGTTGCAGGTGGACGCAAGAGGAACTGAAGGTGGCACCTACTCTTCTGCACTCCCTCCCCTGCATAAGGATGATCTAGGTGAGGAGGTGGGGGAGCACTCTAGCCAGCTGTCCTCTCCAGAGCCACCTGACTCCGGCCTCCTGCTGTGGATGGGTACCAGTGATGTGGTGCTGGAAACTGACTTTCCAGATAAGGAGCTCTGGCCATTCTCTGCGGTCCCCAGAAGCAACTGTGTCCCTGTAGGTGGTGTGGGGTTAGGTCCTGGGGTGGAGTGTGTCTGTTTGTGCATCCATGTGGTGCAGTTCTGAGTGTGCCTATGTGTGAATTTCTGTGTTTGTTTCTCTAGATACATATTCCCCTAGTTGCCAGTGTCAATGTTCTCAACCAAAAATGCTATTTCCCTGTTGGACGTGATTATGGATATACATAAATTAATTAAATTGTGTACTCTATGAGTAGTTCATTGATGCCAAGTATTCCTCAGTAACCATGGAAACCATTCCACCAAACCCCAGGACAATGTTCACGGGGTCTAAAGGACAAAACTCTGTTTCACAATTCCCATTCCTGGGTCAGTAGCAACTTCATTCAACACCGAACCTCACCTGTCCTCATCTGTGTCTGCTCATGGCCTGTGGTTGGTCATGACCCCTCACGATTGACACTCTTCTCATTCACAAGCCTTTTGTGTGAAAGGCCTCAGAATCCATCTTCAACCACCTGTCCAAGCCATGGTGTGCTGGGCAGGGACCTTCCTTTGCAGTGAGCCCCTGGCCTGCTGGCATGCTACACCCAATTCTGTAGGAACCTGAGGCAAGAGGATGGACTTCAGGTTGTTCTTAAGACTGAAGTTCCCAGGTCTGAGCTCCCTGGAGCTTGTGTGGACACTGCTGGCAGAGGGTTGTCTAGCCCAGAAACACATTTAAGCTGGAGGGAGCCTCACAGGGCTCATGCAATCTGAAGGAGGGCGTGAGCATGCCAGGTTTTTCCTTCAGCTCCTCTGTTACTCGAAGGCTTGTGGCTGATTACAGTGTCTCGCTGGAGGCCTCTGGCTCCACAGAGCCCAGGGAGGGTCTGAGAACACAAGATGGCCCGGGGTGATCTTGTTCAATCCACTGTATTAGTCTGTTGTCTGTTGCTCTGACAATATACCCGAGGCTGGGCACTACATAAAGCAGAGGTGTGTTCAGTTCACAGTTCTGGAGATCAAGTGCATGGTGCTGGCCTCTGCTTGGCTGTGATGAAGGCCCGCCCTCTCGGCTGCATCACAATGTGATAGGTGACATCATAGTGGGTGCGTGCAAGAGGGAGGGCTCCCATGGGGAGACATGAGACCAGGGAAGCAGAGGCCTGGTTTTCCCCTTGTATAACACATCACTGTGGAAGGAGGTAACGAGGATGAGAGAACTGCATTGATCTCTCTGAGGGTGGTGTCCTCAATGACCTAATCACCCTCCACCAGGCCCTGACTCTTGAAGGTTTCAGCACCTCTCAACATTGCCACACTGGGGACCAATCCTCCAGCACATGGACCTATAGGGGGACACTGAGGACATGGCACCCAGTGTGACCTCAACTGGTTGGGAAGACATGGCGACACCATCTTGCAAATAACCGTGTTGCTCATGTTTGTGTCTCCACAGATGGGCTTGTCAGGAGAAGATCGGACTCAGCAGTGAGGAGGAAGACTCTGCAGGTAGGGGGATACCCGCTGAGGGAGGACCAGTGGAAAGGTTCCTGGGGAAGTGGGAAGCCTGTTTATTTGGATATGAGGCTGACAATGGTAAAGAAGCAGGAAATGTGGAGATGTGTTTCTTTCATATTTTGATGGCTCAGAATCCCCTGAGTATTTTCATACCCAGAGTCCCCTGACTCTGAGTATCCTGCCTGTGACCTCTTTTTTGCTGTGCTGGTTCAGCACAGTCTTCCCTGTGAGACCTGCTCGGCTCAGCTTCTATGTCTCCCAGTCATCAGCTCGCTTGGCTTTGGTTGTTGGTTGGCATGTCTTGGAAACTGTGCACAGGTTCTTTTGGCTTGGGCTCTGGGTGTCAACCACCATGGAAGGAGTCTAGTGGGACTCGCCCCCTCAGAGGTGTGATGTGGTCCTGGACGCAGGGCTCCTCTACCCTGTGCAGGCGGTCATGAGAAGTGGGCCCTCCCTCTTACTCACAGGCCTCACACACAGCAGCACTTTCTCTTTGGTCCTCACTGTCTGCTCCTGGACTGAAAGACGCTCCTGGGTTGGGTGAGCTGAAGGACATCACCCTGGGCTTCCTGCACGTGCTGCCGGGTCCTCTGGAGGGGACTGGGGAGAACTGCTTCCTTGACCACATTTCCCACTTCCACTCCTCACCTAATTCCAAGGCCTGGGACTAGGGGGAACCTGAGTTTGCTTCCATTGGAGTGGCCTGTGTCCCGCTGTCCCTCCAGCCCCTCCATGGCTGGGCAGGAATGCTAGAGGGTACACGCTGCCCTCACAGTCTTGCTGGCCCTGGTCCTGGATCCTGCCAGGCTCAGTGTGGAACCTCTGGGCAGCAGGACCAGGAAGTCCCTGCTCCTCTCTGTCCACCGCTCCAGCCACACACGCTGCCTCCATCGTGCGTCCAGCCAGGCCCGGCTGGCCCTGTCCTCAGGCTGGCTGGTGCCTTCCCTCCCCGTGCTCCCAGCTTGGTACAAAGCCTGACGGGCCCCATTTCTTTTTGTGATCGTAGATCCACCTGTGACAAAATTTCTAAAGCCCTCAAATTTACAGTTTCACTGTCACCGCATAATGGCTTCCTTTCTCTTTCTTTGATGCTGGAGATTGAACTCAAGGACACCTGCATGCACAAGCGCTCCAGGAAGCTGTACACTTGTGGGGGTCTCAGGATGGATCCTGTGGCGGGTAGGACTGCGGGGCAGGGGCATGGCTCTACCCTGTGTCATCAGACCTGCTCCTCAGGGTCGCAGATGTGTGAGACCTGGCCTTTCCACCCAGGTCCTAGATGCCCCTTTCCTCGCCTCAGGTTCACGGTCCAGGGCAGCAGCCCCTGAAGCTGCCCAGGTGAATGTCCAGGGACCTTCACTCTTGGAGGACATTCATAGACACTCTGCTCACAGACAGCAGACCCAGTAGAGGGCAGCAGACAGGCCTTGGCGCCCCTGACCAAGCCCTGGGAGCTCAGGGCCCAAGGTCACCTTCCAGGCCCCAGCCTTCTGCTCCTGCACACTCTCCCCAGCAAGGGTTTCTTTCCTGTTTCTGTCTCCCTAGTGATTTGCACCTGGGTCTGTGTTCCAGGTTCCTGTAATGACACTGGGAAGGACGGGGAGCTGAGATCCTGGGAGCAGAGGAGCTGGAGCTTGCAGTGTGTGGAAGCTGGAG
The DNA here is from genome assembly GCA_004027185.1 of Glis glis. Lineage (NCBI taxonomy): Eukaryota > Metazoa > Chordata > Mammalia > Rodentia > Gliridae > Glis > Glis glis. The sequence continues at coordinate 24,249 of PVJS01018247.1, read as the reverse complement.
TCAGACACCAGGCCATGGAGAAGGAGCCGCCTCGCTGCTCGTCCTCCCCACACCCAAATACTGTAGCTAGTTTTTGACTGTCTAGAGTTAGGGATGCTTATGTACATATCCTTGTTCTTTATTGTTTGTAACTAATGATTACTTGTTACTTGCTGTTTTGGAAACATTTTCTGTAAAATAAATTATTGTATGTGCATATACTCTAATCAGGGTTAGGATGTAATTTGATATAAAGCAGCCACCTTAGTGACCCCACCACAATCACACGCTCTCCTACACCCTTCATTTCGTCTTCATTGACACAGCAACTTCTGATTTAGAACTTTCATCTGTCCTATGTAAATATGTCTAGGGATTTTGTGGACCAAATTCTGCATGTTCCTCTGGAAGGGATCATGGTGACAATATTGCCTGAGGTCTTCCGTTGTCACTTGGTCATCGGGGTCTTTATTCTTCAATATCAGCAGGGTTGCTATCACATCCCTGGATCCCAGGCCTCTCCTTGAGCGTCTTTAACACGTTCTGCTTCCTCCAGGCACAGAGGGTTTCTCTCTAAGAGGAGGAGGAGTCTGCTTGTCAGATTCCTGTCCATCATTTGGTCTTATCTTCTAGATGCCCCTAAGGTTTTGTGTCGTTAAAGTGCAGGGTTTTTCTAGGATTTCACTTGCTGCACATCACTCCAAGGCAGTGCTCAGGACTCTCTTAAACAATTCCCAAGCATGTTTTGTTTTCAGAACAGTAAGTTATAATTTTGCTCTGTGTCTTTGCACTGGTTCTTCTCTTTCTAGCCCCTCAGTCATTTTTGTATCACATCTTCTGTGGTCAGATCTGACTTTTGGTGTTTCGCTCCCATCTTTTACCATCTTTTGCTTAATTTCTTTTGAAATACTTCCCTCTCTTTCACCTCTGTTTCCTGTGCTGCTCAGCCCTTCATTGTGTGTCTTCTTTGCATTTCACTGGTGATTCAATTTGTTCATGTTTGTTATTCTCTCTTGACCTCTGTCGTTCACTTCTGAGTTTCTCTGGTTAATAACACCGTTTCATGCTTTCCTCGTTCTTCTTAATGATTTTTCTTGGGTTTGAAGAGTCCATCGTCCAGTAGGTAAGTCTGCTCGAGACTGAGACCTGCTGTTTTGCTTTGGCATCCCTCTGCACTGATTCCTTTTTTCTCCTACAGCACTTTATATGGAACTGGCATCAATATTTTTCTGTTGCTCTTTTTATGTGAAATGTGTTTTGTGAATTACCATGAGCATCAGGATTCAGAAAAACTTTCCCAACCTGAAAGATCTCGTCTGTGATGTCCTGTGCAAGGCTCACACCATGCCACCTTGTTCCTACCTGTCCTGACTCTCGCCCCGCCCCTTCTTTAATGAGTCTCCTCTCTCCTCACCTCCCTTGTGCCTGTCCTGCTCTAGTGTCATCTGCACCTGATGATTGTTCCTCCGTGTAAGGCCTGTCTTGGTAGGGACAAATCCTACAGTGCTACAATAATCCCCAAGCCTGTACTCATTCCCTAGAAGTGGATATCCATTTCTTGAATCCTTTAGAAAATTTAGTTATAGCTCCTTATATAACTAAAACATTTCCTTTCTACATTATTTCCTTTGCTTTTCTTTATTGATCAGTATTTCCAGTATTTCATTCTTATAATTATTGACTTTCATTTTCTTCTGTTTATATCCATCAGAATTTTTCTTGTATGTATACCTTTGAGTCATTTGAATTTAGTTACTAATTTTCACCTTAGCTTTAGATTTGTTTATTTTCAGAGTGATTTGGTTTTAGCTATGGGAATCTATTTTCAGTGAGTGGCTATTAGATCTTTTGAATCGTTTAGATTTGTAGACATGCATGTGCTGGGTCAGGTCCCACTGGGCCTGTAATGGGATGGGCAAATGGCTTTTTCTATTTTCAAGCATGGACGGCAGGCTCACTTTAATGCTTTATCTATGTCACAGCATTCCCAATGATAAGCCTTAAATTCTTTCCCATGTTATATTTAATAAATGCTATATTTAAAATAACCTTTGTAAAGAAAATGATTTTTAATTTTCTTGACTGGTTTTTAAATATTATGTCCACATACAAAGACATGTCGGGCATATATGGCAACATTTTATTAAGCCTTACATCAATCAGGAAATTCTATAATTTTCGACAGTATGTATGAAACTAGATGACATTTCGTTAAGTGAAATAAGCAGACACAGAAAGAAGTGCTCTCACTCAGATGTGGACTCTAAACCAGTGAAACCCGGAGAAGCGGAGGGTGGATGGTGGTGGCCAGGGCTTGGAGTTTAGGTAAATGTGGGTCTGTGGGTCTTTGCTGCAAAGTTTCAATGAAGCAGGTTGAGCAAGGCTGGGGATCGAATCTGCAACAAGGTGCCTGCAGTTAGTGATACTATACTCTATCTGGACATTGGCTGGGAGAGTAGATCCTAAGTGTTCTGCTGGATGCTCAACACGGTGAGCGCGTGTTGGTGGATGCGCTAACTTCTCAGTGGTATCCACTTCACATTATCCTGTTCCTCAAACACCACAGTGTACACCTTAAAATTCATAATTTTTTTCTGTCAATTTTTTTCTCATAAAGACGAAAAATGTAAAATTAATAAAGCCAGTCTTTCATGAAATTATTTGTTTAGAGAGTTGAATCATTTTAGAAAAAATGTTCTAGAAGAATCCAATATAGGTATAATAACATATTTTGATCTGAAATTCATCCAGTGTTGTTGCAGCCTATGACATACACATAACAGCTCCAGTCATGGTGGAAGCAACAGAGAGATCCTCTTCCAAACCATAGATTCTTAAGATTATCTGTGGTCTTGCAGTTGTCATGAGTAACTGATGCTCTCATCTGTGTCAATTAAAAATAAAGTTGCTAAAGTCAGTTGCAGTGGTGTGCTCCTGTAATCCCAGCCACCACTTGGGAGGCTGAGAGAGGAGGAGGCCAGCAAAAACAACTTAGCCAGCCTCAGCGACTTAGGGAGGCCCTCAGCAGCTTAGTGCTCCCCTGTTTCAAAACAAAAAATGAAAAGGGCTGGGGTGTAACTCAGAAGTAGAACACTCCTGAATTCAATCTCCAGTACAGAAAGAGAGAGAGAAAGAAGAAAAAGAAAGAAAGAAAAGAAAGAAAGAAAAAGGAAGGAAGGAAGGAAGGAAAAGGAAGGAAGGAAGGAAGGAAGGAAGGAAGGAAGGAAGGAAGGAAGGAGGAAGGGAGGAGATTGACCTGCCCACTATGTGTCTACACAAATTCTTTCACTTAATTACATTCACTGATATTCATTAGCTTCTGCCCTTGGGCAGCTTATGGTCTACTGGGAAGGACGGTGAACAAGCAAAGTTATATAATATGTTTCAATTAATAACTCAGTCTACCCATGTAATATCCCTCCCCTACCTTGTATAATTGTGATGCACTAATAAAATAATAAAATTACTTTATTTAGCATGATTTTGTGTACATTGTTTTCTTCTACATTAAGTTATCATTATCATTAGTACTAGTAAGAGTGGACCAGGACAACATAAACTAATGCTTTCATAAATAATCACTCAATGGTGTTGATTCATGGATCCAACAATTAGTATGTCTTACTGGTAGAACAAAGCCAAATCCTGCACTAATTCTGCTCTGGTTTACTGGGACAGATAAATTTTGGTCTCATAAATAATTGTGTAACACAGTGTCACTTCCTGCCCTGAAGTCTTTTCTAGTTGTATACCAAAACTCATTAGTGATTATCAAAATTATTTGTAATGATCTATCAATTGAGAGATCTAGTTCATACTTTTTTTTTTTTTTGGTACTGGGGATTGAACCCAGAGGCATTCTACTTCTGAGCTCCCAGCCTTTTTATTTTATTTTGAAACAGGGTCTCACTAAGTTGTTGAGGGTCTCGCTAAATCATTCCGGGTGGCCTCCAATCTGTGATCCTCCTGCAAAAAATACATATGCTATACTCTATGAATATAATACTATGTATTACATATTAAATATATATTATATGTAAGTTGATTGAGCAGAACATTACTTTTCTATAATTTTTTAAAAATTTTTGGTGGTGCTAGGGATTGAGTCCAGGGCCTTGTCTATGCTAAGATTGTCCTCTACCACTGAGCTATATTTCCTCCCTAAATAGATTTTAACAATATAACAATACTCTACTTAGAGAGAACTTCTGAAATAAGAAAAACCAGTAAAATTGATTGGGTAATTTGTCCTTTAAGTTAACAGTTACCAAACATAACTGAAGTAGCTCCTGGGTCATTTTGCGGTAATATTCTGTTCAATTTTAAAAGAAATTTTCAGGTTGAGTAAAGAAAGACAACCAAAGTCAAGAGTCTGAAAAAAGAAGAGGCTTTGATAACTTTATGTATGTCTTCCAGACATAGTAACACTGTTCCCTTATGCATGGAATACTTTTCACATTTTTTCCTCCATGAGTAAGCACTGCCATAGAGAAGTCATTATTTTAAAACAGAATCTTGGAAACATTTTTTCTTGAAGTATTTTCTTCATGTTTTTCTTCTGCGAATGTTATTATTCTCTCAAACTATAGTCTGTATTGTCTTTTACTGTCAGCCTGATGTCCAAAACAGCCCTCTCATTCTGAGTCTTCTGAGAGATGTTTGGTGATTTTATAATGTGTTCGCTCCAAAAGAACCCCTCCAACATTTTGACACTTTGATAATAAGATTGATGACTACATGAAATAGGAACTGATTTTAATGTTTAGGATTGACAAGAAAATAGTGTATCCACAAAAAGTAGGATATGTATCCAAATCCAAAGATATTCTTCACAGGACTGGAAAAACAATAACAGCAACAACAAACAAAAACAAAACAAAACAGAAACAAAACCTTGAAGTTCCTATGGAGCCCCTGAATGTCCAAATAGCCAAGGCAAAAAGAGCAAGCAGTTGGCATTACACTACTTGACTGCAAAGGATGCCGCAAGGCTATAGCATTTTAAATAGCTAGGCATAAAAACAGACACAGAAACCAATGGAACAGAATAGAGAGCCTAAAAATAAACCCATACATCTACAGCCAATTGATCTTCAACAAAGGTGCTGAGAACACACATTGGAGAAAAGATAAGTCTTTTCAGGAAATGGTGGTGGAGAAATTGGATATCCAACTGCAGAATGAAACTAGGCTTCTACTTCTCACCATAGGCAGACATCAACTCACAATGGATTAAAGATCTAAATGTAAGACCTGAAGATATAAAACTACTAGAAGAAAACATAGGTGAAATGCTTCAGGATATTCAAATGGCCAATGAGGTGTTAGATAAGATCTCAAAAGCATAGAAAATTCAAACTAAAATAGACAAATAGGATTATATCAAACTACTAAAAAGCTTCTGCCCAGCAAAGAAAACCTTCATCAGAGTGAACCTGACAACCTCCAAAATGGGAGAAAATATTTGTCACTATACATCTGACAAGAGGTTGCTATTCAGAATATATAAGGAATTCAAAGAAATCAGTAGTTAAAACACTGATTTAAAAATGGGCAATAGATCTAAAAAGACGTTTCTCAAAGGTAGACAAACAAATGGCCAATGGGTATATGAAAAAATTACTAATCATCATGAACAAGCAAATCAAATTCATATTACATGCATGAATAATATGTGGCACCATATCCAAATGGTTTGGGGTGCAGAAGGCATCCTCCGCAGGTCCCTGGGCACCTGCTCCCGGCTCCTGCCTTCCCCATGGGCTGTGGCCAAGAGTCAGACAGGGAGGGCGCCGCCAGCCCGCGATGCTGAGCTAATGGATATATTTTTATCCTATTTAGCAGCAAAGTGGGTTAACCACATGTACAAGAATTTTACCCGTCATATACACAAGTATATTAAAAATGTGGGATTCCTTGTTGACAGAAAGCCCAATCCAGTCCCGTGCTTCATGCATTAGTATCTAAAGCATAATTATAGCAAGACGTGTGCATGATAGCCTCCCAGAGTTCTTAGCTCCTAAGTTTTAAACTCTGAGTCCAAACTAAAGTTCATTCTGATTATGTTTATTTCCATATTTTCAACATAATTGGGCTGCATGTCAAAATCTCATGCGTCCTAAACAAGAAGATTGAAGGGGGGATAAAATTAAGTATTTTGAAGGTAAATAATCATGTGATAATACAATTAGTAATTACCTTGTCGCAAAGGAAGAGCTCTCCTCTATTTGTGAGAAATGGATTTTCATTCTTCAGCATACTTTTACTGAACTGTGTAAGTCATCAATTTGGGGAAAGTATTCAATAAGCAATTTTGATCCATGTATTATAAAGAAATATAACTTCTCTTCACACAGTCCTTTGAAATGAATCATGTTAATTATGATGTATAAAGACAGTGTGTTCTATTTTCCTGGATAAAAATACATGATTTAGAAATGCCCCTGGGAACATAGAAGATTTCACAATGAATTTAAATGTTTTCAGTTAAAGGTTAACAATTTTAAAATGAGCAGAAAATTTATATATTGCAGTTTTATAGTTTCTACTAGTTTTAAATTCATTTTTGTGCTCTGTTGTATGAATGTCAGTCGCATTTTTATGGTGATGTATCCTAGCTTCTCCATGAAATGCAGAGTGTCATGGTTTCCCAATTTTGTTTCCTAGAAGTTTATAGCAAAGCCATAAAAATTTGCTCTGTTCCTAAGCTTTGAAGTAATTTTTCTTTCTTAAAGCATTTTAAAGCAAAGGCTTGCCTCGCTCAGGATTATATTATGATATGCTCATCATATAAGCAATATTAAGCTATAAAGACAGATGTAAAAGGTGAGATTTTCCAAAGCACTTGTGATAATAGTTTGCCACATGTAATGGACTCTGCAGTTCATGAAAAACACTTAAGTAGCACCTGTGTGTGCAATATACAGCCCCTGCTCCCTGCAGAGAGCAACAGCAATTCTCACCCTGCAACTCTTTACATTCTGAAGTCTTCTGAAGTAAAATCTTCAGAATTTAGTGAAGCAGCTGATTCCATTATGAAAAAATCTTATGTGAATCATAAATTCTTTGGGCCACAAATTTATTTGCGTCCCACCCCACTCCCCCCAACACCCCATAAATGTGAGACCAGCTGGTAGTGATGGATGTAACTCATTCATATATGGATATAACATTATTTGAACTGTTTCCTTCCTCAAGTCTCCTTTTCTCCCTCCCCTCATCCCCTTCAGCTATCCTTCTGGTCTCTCTCCTCATTTGACTGAAGTCCCTTTTGTTTCCTATTTTCGTTCTAACTTCCACATATGAGAGAAAACATACAGTCCTTGACTTTCTGAGACTGGCTGATCTCACTTAGCATAATATTCTCTAGTTTGGTCCATTTTCCTTCAAATGACAATTTTTTAAATGGGCTCACAACTTTGATTTATTATCAAAATATTTCCATCAGATGACAAACCTGAAAAGATAAGGATTCACACAGCCACATAGGCGCAGCTCTGTCCTTTTAACACATAATTTTGTTCCACTTTCCTCCGTTCTCTTTTTCACCACCTTCTAATCTGTCTCCTAGGACCACTTCCAGTGCCAACAGTTCTAGATCTGGTTCTCAGAAGCAGACCCTGAGCCTAGGATTCATTTATTACAGATATGTAATAAATGTGTGTGTGTGTGTGCATTCTACCTCTGAGCTACACCCGCAGCCCTATTTTTATTCTTCATTTTGAAGCAGAGTCTCATTAAGTTGCAGAAGGCCTCACTAAGTAGCTGAGGCTGGCCAGGAACCTGCCATCCTCCTATTTCAGTCTCCCAAGTACTAGAATTACAGGTGTGCACCACCATGCCCGGCTATATGGATTTTATAAAAAGCAAAAAAAAAACCCTATTTTTTGATCCAAGTCTACATTTTTTGATGCTTTTCCAATAAAATGATACCACTAGTATTTACAGACCCCAGAACTAGATAAATACAATTAAAGCAGGGTGAAGCATTAAAAAAAGGTCAAAGGAATCCAAACAGATTTGTAAACAGCTAGTCACATTTAACAAAATAAGAGAAAATATGTCATATTTTTTAATTGTGTACTTTATTATAATAACCACTCTAATCTCTGAATAATTATATGACCATGTTTTCACCTATACTGTCTGGCATTATTCCTAGTATTAAGAATATATTTACATTTATACATTTACAAATATTAATGGGCAAATTTTATTTTCAACTTACCATTCGGGAACACCACACACGCGTGCATGAACGACGCACAGAGCCGGGTCCTGGCGACCGCCCAGGGGCCGCAAGACAGCAAGCCGTCGCCCTGGCAAGTTTGCTCCAGGTCGGCAGGGGTGAGGCGGACAGACCGACGGGCTTGCGGGCAGGCAGGCCGGCAGGCACTGGCCGCCGGTCGCAGCGAAGGTCCAGAAAATGACAGCGCCTCCAACAGCGCGCCACCCGCCGCAGGAGGGAAGGGGACGCCGCGAGGGAGGCCAGGACGCACCCAACAACTTACACTTCTCTACACTGCAGGTGGCCTCTGTGCCACCACACAAGATCGGGGCTCCCTCCGGGCATCTCTCCCGCGGGCACAAGCTGCGCGTGTCCGGGCTCCGCAGCACAGACACCAACCCTGCCCTGCGGCGGCCGCGCGTCCGTCTGTTCGCCCCTCCTCACCCTCCCCTGCAACCGAGCGCCAACCCGCACCACGCCCCGAGCGCCAGGCCCAGGCAAAACTTCCCCCAAATACCAAAAGGGCCTCGCAAGGGGCGCACGAACACCGCCCCATTCTGGCGAGGGGCGCAGATGCGGGCGGGGACCTGTTGGAGGCACTCGTGGTCCCTGATGCCAGGTATCTACTCCGGGGCACGCCCTAGCTCGCCGCCGTCCGCCGGACTCCCACCTGGCGCCCGCAAGTAGGTGCCGCTCCCGGCCCGGTGCCCAGGCCTTGCCCCGGGTCAGCCCAGGTGACCGGACGCATGGGGACCCGCGGCTCCGCGCCCCGCCGCCCGCGATCCACGAGCGCGCCACGCACAAATATGCAGCCGCTGCCAACTCCGGCCTAGCGGGCCCGCCGCGGGTTCGGAGACGCAGCACACGCGCGCACGGACGACACGCCGGGGCCCACGAGGGCGGAGCCGCTGCCAGCGAAAGTTTGCGGGGGCGGCAGGGGCGCGGCGGGCGGGCGAGCGGCGGGGCTGGCCTCTGGTGGCAGCGAAGGTCCAGATAAAGACAGCGCTTCCATCAGCGCGCGGCCCGCAGCCTGAGGCACAGGGACCCAGGGAGGGAGGCCAGGCCGCCCCTGTGCGGTGGGGATGCCACCAACTTACACTTCTCTGCGGACTGCAAGCAATCCCCCCCGCCTCTGCGCAGCACGGTCAGGACTCCCCCGGCAACTCTCACGCGGGGCACAGGGCTGCGCGTGTCCCCGGCTCCCAGCGCTGACCCACAACCCCCACGTCGTCGGTCGTCCCCCTCCCCGCCCTCCCACCCGAGACCGGGCGCCACCCGCTCTGCCAAGAGGCGCCCGTGCCCCCGTGCACCACGATCGGGGCTGCCTCCCGTGCAACTCTCACGCGGGACACAGGGCTGCGCGTGTACCCGGCTCCCCAGCGCAGTCCCACCAACTCCGTGAAACCCTGCGCGCCGCGTCCTTCGGTCCTGTCCGACCCCTTCCCCACCCTCCCCCCCGCGACCGAGCGCCACCCGCGCCCCGTGCGTCCAGCCAGGTAACAATTTCCCAGAATCCGAAAGAGCCCCACGAAGGGCGCCCGCACATGGCCCCATCAAGCGCGGGACATGGGTGGGGCAGGGACCTGTTGCCAGCACTTTGGGTCCCTGAGACCAAGTACCAACTACAGAGCACTTCAGAGCTCGCCGCCATCCGCGGGGCTCCCTCTGGAGCCTGCAAGTAGGTGCTGCTCCCCACCCGGTGCCCAGGCTGCTGCAGGGGGTCAGCCCGGGTGGCCTGGCCTGGGTACCTGTGGCTCCGCGCCCCCTGCCAGCAATTCACAAGCGCGCCCTGCACAAATTAGCATCTGCTGCCACTGCAGGCCAAGCAGGGGCCGAAATAAGTATTTCCAGCCTGAACTCAATCTATGAACTTCGGGCTTGGTTGGCCACTCTGTCTGGATGGTTAATCTATATTGCAAATATAACTGCCTCGAACCACTCCCCAAACCTGCCTCTCCTGAGACCTCAGTCTCCAATTCCACAAAGTGGTCATCTGTCCTTCTAAAGGCTCAAGCCAAAACTTCAGAGTTAACCTTGACTTCTCTTTTTCTTTAACCTTAATTCAATTTTCAGAACACACGTATATTCTAATTTCAGAATACATCCGGAATTTGGCTATTTTTTATTTTTTATTTTTATATTGGTACATTGTAGTCTCACATCATGTGTGGTTCATAGTTTTGAAACAGGGGAACACTAAGCTGCTGAGGGCCTCCCTAAGTCGCTCAGGCTGGCTAAGTTGTTTGCTGGCCTCCTCTCTCAGCCTCCCAAGTGGTGGCTGGGATTACAGGAGCACACCACTGCAACTGACTTTAGCAACTTTATTTTTAATGGACAGAGATGAGAGCATCAGTTACTCCTGACAACTGCAAGACCACAGGTAATCTTAAGAATCTATGGTTTGGAAGAGGATCTCTCTGTTGCTTCCACCATGGCTGGAGCTGCTATGTGTATGTCATAGGCTGCAACAACACTGGATGAATTTCAGATCAAAATATAAATGTTATTATACCTATATTGGATTCTTCTAGAACAATTTTTCTAAAATGATTCAACTCTCTAAACAAATAATTTCATGAAAGACTGGCTTTATTAATTTTACATTTTTCATCTTTATGAGAAAAAAATTGACAGAAAAAAATTGTGAATTTTAAGGAGTACACTGTGGTGTTTGAGGAACAGGATAATGTGACGTGAATACCACTGAGAAGTTAGCGCATCCACCAACACGCGCTCACCGTGTTGAGCATCCAGCAGAACACTTAGGATCTACTCTCCCAGCCAATGTCCAGATAGAGTATAGTATCACTAACTGCAGCCACCTTGTTGCAGATTCGATCCCCAGCACTTGCTCAACCTGCTTCATTTAAACTTTGCAACAAAGACCCACAGACCCACATTTACCTAAACTCCAAGCCCTGGCCACCACCATCCACCCTCCGCTTCTCCGGGTTTCACTGGTTTAGAGTCCACATCTGAGTGAGAGCACTTCTTCCTGTGTCTGCTTATTTCACTTAACGTAATGTCATCGAGTTTCACACATACTGTTGAAAATTATAGAATTTCCTGATTGATGTAAGGCTTAATAAAATGTTGCCATAATATGCCCGACATGTCTTTGTATGTGAACATAATATTTAAAAACGAGTCAAGAAAATTAAAAAACATTTTCTTTACAAAGGTTATTTTAAATATAGCATTTATTAAATATAACATGGGAAAGAATTTAAGGCCTATCATTGGGAATGCTGTGACATAGATAAAGCATTAAAGTGAGCTTGCTGTCCATGCTTGAAAATAGCAAAAGCCATTTGCCCATCCCATTAAAGGCCCAGTGGGACCTGACCCAGCACATGCATGTCTACAAATCTAAATGATTCAAAAGATCCAATAGCCACAGTCTCACAAAAATAGATTCCCATAGGTAAAACCAAAACACTCTGAAAATAAACAAATCTAAAGCTAAGGTGAAAATTAGTAACTAAATTCAAATGACTCAAAGGTATACATACAAGAAAAATTCTGATGGATATAAACAGAAGAAAATGAAAGTCAATAATTATAAGAATGAAATACTGGAAATACTGATCAATAAAGAAAAGCAAAGGAAATAATGTAGAAAGGAAATGTTTTAGGTATATAAGGAGCTATAACTAAATTTTCTAAAGGATTCAAGAAATGGATATCCACTTCTAGGGAATGAGTACAGGCTTGGGGATTATTGTAGCACTGTAGGGTATGTCCCTACCAAGACAGGCCTTACACGGAGGAACAGTCATCAGGTGCAGATGACACTAGAGCAGGACAGGCACAAGGGAGGTGAGGAGAGAGGAGACTCATTAAAGAAGGGGCGGGGCGAGAGTCAGGACAGGTAGGAACAAGGTGGCATGGTGTGAGCCTTGCACAGGACATCACAGACGAGATCTTTCAGGTTGGGAAAGTTTTTCTGAATCCTGATGCTCATGGTAATTCACAAAACACATTTCACATAAAAAGAGCAACAGAAAAATATTGATGCCAGTTCCATATAAAGTGCTGTAGGAGAAAAAAGGAATCAGTGCAGAGCGATGACAAAGTGAAACACAGCAGGTCTCAGTCTCGAGCAGACTTACCTACTGGACGATGGACTCTTCAAACCCAAGAAAAATCATTAAGAACGAAGAAAGCATAAAACGGTGTTATTAACCAGAGAAACTCAGAAGTGAACGACAGAGGTCAAGAGAGAATAACAAACATGAACAAATTGAATCACCAGTGAAATGCAAAGAAGACACACAATGAAGGGCTGAGCAGCACAGGAAACAGAGGTGAAAGAGAGGGAAGTATTTCAAAAGAAATTAAGCAAAAGATGGTAAAAGATGGGAGCGAAACGCCAAAAGTCAGATCTGACCACAGAAGATGTGATACAAAAATGACTGAGGGGCTAGAAAGAGAAGAACCAGTGCAAAGACACAGAGCAAAATTATAACTTACTGTTCTGAAAACAAAACATGCTTGGGAATTGTTTAAGAGAGTCCTGAGCACTGCCTTGGTGTGATGTGCAGCAAGTGAAATCCTAGTAAAACCCTGCACTTTAACGACACAAAACCTTAGGGGCATCTAGAAGATAAGACCAAATGATGGACAAGAATCTGACAAGCAGACTCCTCCTCCTCTTAGAGAGAAACCCTCTGTGCCTGGAGGAAGCAGAACGTGTTGAAGACGCTCAAGGAGAGGCCTGGGATCCAGGGATGTGATAGCAACCCTGCTGATATTGAAGAATAAAGACCCCGATGACCAAGTGACAACGGAAGACCTCAGGCAATATTGTCACCATGATCCCTTCCAGAGGAACATGCAGAAATTGGTCCACAAAATCCCCAGAGACATTTACATAGGACAGATGGAAAGTTCTACATCAGAAGTTGCTGTGTCAATGAAGACGAAATGAAGGGTGTAGGAGAGAGAGTGATTGTGGTGGGGTCACAAAGGTGGCTGCTTTATATCAAATTACATCCTAACCCTGATTAGAGTATATGCACATACAATAATTTATTTTACAGAAAATGTTTCCAAAACAGCAAGTAACAAGTAATCATTAGTTACAAACAATAAAGAACAAGGATATGTACATAAGCATCCCTAACTCTAGACAGTCAAAAACTAGCTACAGTATTTGGGTGTGGGGAGGACAAGCAGCGAGGCGGCTCCTTCTCCATGGCCTGGTGTCTGACTCCAGCTTCCACACACTGCAAGCTCCAGCTCCTCTGCTCCCAGGATCTCAGCTCCCCGTCCTTCCCAGTGTCATTACAGGAACCTGGAACACAGACCCAGGTGCAAATCACTAGGGAGACAGAAACAGGAAAGAAACCCTTGCTGGGGAGAGTGTGCAGGAGCAGAAGGCTGGGGCCTGGAAGGTGACCTTGGGCCCTGAGCTCCCAGGGCTTGGTCAGGGGCGCCAAGGCCTGTCTGCTGCCCTCTACTGGGTCTGCTGTCTGTGAGCAGAGTGTCTATGAATGTCCTCCAAGAGTGAAGGTCCCTGGACATTCACCTGGGCAGCTTCAGGGGCTGCTGCCCTGGACCGTGAACCTGAGGCGAGGAAAGGGGCATCTAGGACCTGGGTGGAAAGGCCAGGTCTCACACATCTGCGACCCTGAGGAGCAGGTCTGATGACACAGGGTAGAGCCATGCCCCTGCCCCGCAGTCCTACCCGCCACAGGATCCATCCTGAGACCCCCACAAGTGTACAGCTTCCTGGAGCGCTTGTGCATGCAGGTGTCCTTGAGTTCAATCTCCAGCATCAAAGAAAGAGAAAGGAAGCCATTATGCGGTGACAGTGAAACTGTAAATTTGAGGGCTTTAGAAATTTTGTCACAGGTGGATCTACGATCACAAAAAGAAATGGGGCCCGTCAGGCTTTGTACCAAGCTGGGAGCACGGGGAGGGAAGGCACCAGCCAGCCTGAGGACAGGGCCAGCCGGGCCTGGCTGGACGCACGATGGAGGCAGCGTGTGTGGCTGGAGCGGTGGACAGAGAGGAGCAGGGACTTCCTGGTCCTGCTGCCCAGAGGTTCCACACTGAGCCTGGCAGGATCCAGGACCAGGGCCAGCAAGACTGTGAGGGCAGCGTGTACCCTCTAGCATTCCTGCCCAGCCATGGAGGGGCTGGAGGGACAGCGGGACACAGGCCACTCCAATGGAAGCAAACTCAGGTTCCCCCTAGTCCCAGGCCTTGGAATTAGGTGAGGAGTGGAAGTGGGAAATGTGGTCAAGGAAGCAGTTCTCCCCAGTCCCCTCCAGAGGACCCGGCAGCACGTGCAGGAAGCCCAGGGTGATGTCCTTCAGCTCACCCAACCCAGGAGCGTCTTTCAGTCCAGGAGCAGACAGTGAGGACCAAAGAGAAAGTGCTGCTGTGTGTGAGGCCTGTGAGTAAGAGGGAGGGCCCACTTCTCATGACCGCCTGCACAGGGTAGAGGAGCCCTGCGTCCAGGACCACATCACACCTCTGAGGGGGCGAGTCCCACTAGACTCCTTCCATGGTGGTTGACACCCAGAGCCCAAGCCAAAAGAACCTGTGCACAGTTTCCAAGACATGCCAACCAACAACCAAAGCCAAGCGAGCTGATGACTGGGAGACATAGAAGCTGAGCCGAGCAGGTCTCACAGGGAAGACTGTGCTGAACCAGCACAGCAAAAAAGAGGTCACAGGCAGGATACTCAGAGTCAGGGGACTCTGGGTATGAAAATACTCAGGGGATTCTGAGCCATCAAAATATGAAAGAAACACATCTCCACATTTCCTGCTTCTTTACCATTGTCAGCCTCATATCCAAATAAACAGGCTTCCCACTTCCCCAGGAACCTTTCCACTGGTCCTCCCTCAGCGGGTATCCCCCTACCTGCAGAGTCTTCCTCCTCACTGCTGAGTCCGATCTTCTCCTGACAAGCCCATCTGTGGAGACACAAACATGAGCAACACGGTTATTTGCAAGATGGTGTCGCCATGTCTTCCCAACCAGTTGAGGTCACACTGGGTGCCATGTCCTCAGTGTCCCCCTATAGGTCCATGTGCTGGAGGATTGGTCCCCAGTGTGGCAATGTTGAGAGGTGCTGAAACCTTCAAGAGTCAGGGCCTGGTGGAGGGTGATTAGGTCATTGAGGACACCACCCTCAGAGAGATCAATGCAGTTCTCTCATCCTCGTTACCTCCTTCCACAGTGATGTGTTATACAAGGGGAAAACCAGGCCTCTGCTTCCCTGGTCTCATGTCTCCCCATGGGAGCCCTCCCTCTTGCACGCACCCACTATGATGTCACCTATCACATTGTGATGCAGCCGAGAGGGCGGGCCTTCATCACAGCCAAGCAGAGGCCAGCACCATGCACTTGATCTCCAGAACTGTGAACTGAACACACCTCTGCTTTATGTAGTGCCCAGCCTCGGGTATATTGTCAGAGCAACAGACAACAGACTAATACAGTGGATTGAACAAGATCACCCCGGGCCATCTTGTGTTCTCAGACCCTCCCTGGGCTCTGTGGAGCCAGAGGCCTCCAGCGAGACACTGTAATCAGCCACAAGCCTTCGAGTAACAGAGGAGCTGAAGGAAAAACCTGGCATGCTCACGCCCTCCTTCAGATTGCATGAGCCCTGTGAGGCTCCCTCCAGCTTAAATGTGTTTCTGGGCTAGACAACCCTCTGCCAGCAGTGTCCACACAAGCTCCAGGGAGCTCAGACCTGGGAACTTCAGTCTTAAGAACAACCTGAAGTCCATCCTCTTGCCTCAGGTTCCTACAGAATTGGGTGTAGCATGCCAGCAGGCCAGGGGCTCACTGCAAAGGAAGGTCCCTGCCCAGCACACCATGGCTTGGACAGGTGGTTGAAGATGGATTCTGAGGCCTTTCACACAAAAGGCTTGTGAATGAGAAGAGTGTCAATCGTGAGGGGTCATGACCAACCACAGGCCATGAGCAGACACAGATGAGGACAGGTGAGGTTCGGTGTTGAATGAAGTTGCTACTGACCCAGGAATGGGAATTGTGAAACAGAGTTTTGTCCTTTAGACCCCGTGAACATTGTCCTGGGGTTTGGTGGAATGGTTTCCATGGTTACTGAGGAATACTTGGCATCAATGAACTACTCATAGAGTACACAATTTAATTAATTTATGTATATCCATAATCACGTCCAACAGGGAAATAGCATTTTTGGTTGAGAACATTGACACTGGCAACTAGGGGAATATGTATCTAGAGAAACAAACACAGAAATTCACACATAGGCACACTCAGAACTGCACCACATGGATGCACAAACAGACACACTCCACCCCAGGACCTAACCCCACACCACCTACAGGGACACAGTTGCTTCTGGGGACCGCAGAGAATGGCCAGAGCTCCTTATCTGGAAAGTCAGTTTCCAGCACCACATCACTGGTACCCATCCACAGCAGGAGGCCGGAGTCAGGTGGCTCTGGAGAGGACAGCTGGCTAGAGTGCTCCCCCACCTCCTCACCTAGATCATCCTTATGCAGGGGAGGGAGTGCAGAAGAGTAGGTGCCACCTTCAGTTCCTCTTGCGTCCACCTGCAACTGCAGACATGTATCAGTAGGAGGAGCAGACCACGCCGTGTCCTGTTTGTGCAGGTCTGCTCACTTGGTGACATTAGAAAACCAGACGGGAAATGGTGGTGCAGCCAAGGAAAAACAAAGGCGAGAACAGTAGACCCGCTCCTGCCAGAGCACACAAGTCAAGCAGGGAGACAGATGTCTCAAGGCCTCTGTGGTACAAGAGGAGAAAATGCCACTGAGGATAAAGGCAGCTGCCACACGCTTTTAACTGAGGCTGTTATTTTTCAATGTCATCAATGAGGTCTCACTTGATTACAGACTCTCTTTTGAAATCCCCACCACCGAGAAAACTGCATATGTCATCTATAATATACATATTCATAGCCGGGCGTGGTGGCGCACTCTTGTAGTCCCAGTACTTTGGGAGGCAGAGACTGGAGGATCTGGGTTCGTGGCCAGCCTCAGCTCTCTCTTTCTCTCTCTCTCTCTCTCTCTCTCTCTCTCTCTCTCCCTCTCTCCCTGTCTCTCTCTCTCTACTTAGTGAGTCCCTCCACAACTTTGTGAGACCCGGTTTCAAAATAAAGTATAAAAAATAGGGCCAGGGGTGTAGCGCGGAGGTAGAACGCCCCTGGGTTTAATCCCTGGTAGTGCAAACAAACAAACTATAATATACATATTCATATTATCATATTATCATATCTTAATTCAATAGGAAAAGATAGAAACCAAGAGAGCAACCCTTCCATTTCAGACACAGACAAGCGAACCTACCAGAGCATGCGATGGGCCCTCCCCATCTATCCCATCATGAAGAGGCAACTCCACCAAGCTGGAGGAACCAGTTGGACACAGACCCCTCAGTAAACTGACAGCGCTGCTCATGAATGATCAGGAGCATTCCTTCATGTGGACACGGGGCCAGGGCATAAGGCAAAGGAGAGGAGCAGGAGAGAAATGAGAAGCAGAGGCTTTAGCTCTCCAGCCGAAGGCAACCTGGTCACTGTGATATCGTCAACCTGAAAATGAGGACACACTGAAGTGTGCCGCGCTTCCGTGACAGTCACCTTCCTCCTGCCTGCTCAGAGCGCAGCTAATTCCTACTTTCTTCTTGCTCTCTTCCAAGACCTCATCTTCCACCTGGATCCACACATGATGCTATATGCATATCATCTCTTCTGGATGATTTTGTACTTAATTAAAATTAACCTCTTTAAGGAGATGATTAGAATCTAGGCAAAATATGGTATGTATTGTCTAATCGTTTAAAAGAGGCTAATTGTACAGCACATTAAAAAATACTGAAATCCTAGCATTGAAAAATGACCCTCCTATTCAGGAGGTACTGTCCCTTCCCTTCTTCCTTCTCTTCCTGGATATCTATCAAGTCAGTGCTGCCAAGCTCACAGAAGCCTGAAGTGGGGTGCTCAGTATGCGGTGAGGGGGGATGCGCGGACCCAGCTGCACAGGAGATTTGAAACAAGGAGGGACGTTGTGCAAGCAACCAAAGGTACCTTGAGTTCTTATCTGTCACTGTCCGTTGTGTGTGTGTGCTCATGAATTTGAGCATTTCTAAGGCTCTTGGTGATCATGTTAAAAACACAAGAAAAATATTATGAGTGAGGGGTGAGGAAGGATTCCAGCCCTGGCGGGCGCTGATCTACACTGTCCCACAGGGAGCCTCCTACCACTGAGAATCTGTCAGCTGAGCAGAACCATGCGGGCTCTGTGTGTCAAAGTCTGCTGTCAAATGCACCTGTTGCCTCCCCAGGTTACGTGACTACTGAGGCCATTCTACGAGGATGGACTGTGCTTGGGATCTCTGTAGGCCACAGTCCCCCAGGAGTACACAGATGTGCTGGAATGGCCTGGCACGGTGACACCTGACCGAATGATGAATACAGCTGTGTGGCTCAGAGCATCAGCCTGGGCCCATTCCTGCACCCACATGCGCCTCTTCCACCTACAGGCCCTGGGTCATGAGCTCCGCACCACCTCCACCCAGGGAGCGGGAATCCTGGACTAACGTTCGGATTCAGCCATGGCGAGGGCTGAGGGAGCTGGTGTATGTGAAGTGTGTAGCAGTGTGGGGTTCTGTAATTTTTAGAAAATTGACATTTGTGCTGTGCATATGGGAACACAGTTTCTGGGGAATACGCACACCCTCAGAACACATTCAGCATGGGCTCTCTCACAGATAGCTCCTGACCCTCGTGCACACAAGCCCACAGCGCCAAGGTGACACAGCTGCGTCGGGGACCAGGGGAGACGGTCACGCTTCTTCCCTGGGTTATCAGTTTCTTTCGCCACACCCCATTCTCTTTGCCAACAGGAATGTGGAGTCAGGATGGCTTTCTACAGAACAACAAGGAAGTCCTGGCTCTCTCAGCACCTGGATTTTTCAAAGCACAGGAGTGGAGCTGGGCGTGGTGGCGCACGCTCATAATCCCAGTACTTTGGGAGGCAGAGACCGGAGGATCCAGGTTCGTGGCCAGCCTCAGCTCTCGCTGTCTCTCTCTGTCTCTCTCTCTCCTTAGTGAGGCCCTCCGCAACCTCGTGAGACCCGGTTTCAAAATAAAGCATAAAAAATAGGGCCGGGGACGTAGCGCGGAGGTAGAACACCTCTGCGTTCAATCTCTGGTACCGCAAAAAAAAAAAAAAAAAGCACAGGAGTGAGCTGAGATTACACAGTCTCTATCCTCCGTGGAGTCCACCTGCAGCCACAGAAAGGAAGACGGTGTGAGGACCAGACCAGGCCGAGTCCTGCTTGCACAGGTCTGCTGTTCCCTGTGGTTACGTAAGAAGACTGCACGGGACAGTGATGGAGGCCACGGCCAGAACTGAAGCCCAGAGGGCACTCGTGGGAGACGCGAGCTGGGCATGGGAGGGAGTCTCTCAAGGCCGTTTGGGTTGGCACATGCGCAATTCTTTTCAACCAGGAAAAAAGGCTACCAAGGAGCCTGCTCACTGCCACACAGTTGGTAACTGCCGCTTCCTACATGAACGCCATCTTAACCGAGGCATCAGTGGGTATAGACGCGCAGCTGACATCCCTCCCCAAAGGAAATTGTGCAAGCCATCCACAGTATACATGGGCAGATTATCAAATCTAAAGTTAAAGGAAAAGAAAGAATCCAAGAAAACAAGGCTATCCCAGATAAAGAAGGGCCTTTACCTTGGCAATAGCTTGGGCCTCCTCCTCTGGCTCCTCACAGGGAATCACCTCCATCACGACCTCACGGGCGTCTAGGAGAAAACAGCGTATCTGTCAGCACGCCGGCGCTGCTGAAGCCTGACTCCTGGAGCTTTCCTGGCCCAGCCCAGAACCCAAACCTTTCCCATCGAACTCCTCACAAGGAAGCACCATAAGGAATTAGCTTGGGCTCAGCCGAGCAGCCCTGGATGGACCTTTAGTGGTGAAAAGTGGCCCCCTGGGAATAGTGAGAAAACTGGCAGGTCCCCACGTATGTGGACCCCGGAGCTGGGCACGTGGACAGAGACCTTGCTGAGAACAGGAAGCGGCTGCACCTGCTCTGAGCACACACCTCCTGCTCATGCCCTTCCTCACTGAAGTGCAGCCTCCCACACGCTCTTCCTGCCTAGACCCCACGGGTCCAGGGGCAGAGTCCCTTGTCAGAGGGTCCCCTAAATAGTGACTGCCTGGGACCCCACCACAAGCCCTCCCTGAGTGTCACCAGGCCCTGCTTCCCACTGTCCCCGAATGTCTACTCCACTGACACAGTGGTACTGTCTCTCCTCCCCACTGTCCCAGCAGTGCCCACCCAGCAGGGATCCTGTCCTCCTCAACCCCTGGGGCATCCCACCCCCAAATCCCAGTTTCTTTCCTTTCTAAAAATCTCTGCATCTGTATTGCTAATGTCCAGTGTGGGCTTCTGACAAAGCCCTTTAGGAGGGTGTGCTCGGAGGTGCCCCTTGCTGTCACATCTGTGGTTGGGGGCACAGGAACCTCCTGGTGTGAGAAAGAGGGTGGCCGTGTGCCCTCCACACCTGTGCTCTGGAGGAGCACGTAGGAGATTGACATGATTGATACCTGAAGTATTTGCTAGAATTCAGAGGATGCTCCCTGGCCTTGACGTTTGCTTTGCAGAAACAGTTTGTTTATATTCCTGGTTTCAGCTGATGCTTAGTTTATATGTTGCACAGTGAGTGCTCAGGTATGAAGCCATATGCGTTATGGTGCTTTATAAATATAAACACGGCAGTGGCCAACCCCCGGGTCAACATACATAGGCAGCTCTGGCTCCCCAGAAGCCTCGGTCATTTCACAATGGTAATTCATTAGGTTTCAAGAGGTAGGACAGGATTCTGAGAGGACGTTCTCAGAGCACGTGGGGCTACAGAGTGAAACGTGATGACCACACGGGAGCTGTGCCCATAAGGGCTGGCCGAGGTCTGCCTGTGTGTAGGCTGTTTTCCTCCACAGGGGTTTTCTTTTATAGAAAAATATTTAAGAAATGAAAGCAGCCATAGGTACAGTGGCATTAATATAAACACATCCAATATTAAATACAGAACCTATTTCTGGAGCGGATCCTAAATCTCTCCAATTCCAAATGAACCAGGCCTAGTTTAAACGAAGGAGAGGATGAGCGCTGAGGCAGCTGCCGTCCTTTGACCTCAGGCCCGGATTGAAGCTGCGCTTTACTGAGAACAAACATATGTTCAAAACTAAACCCTAAATCTGTACATTCCAAAAATGTGCTACTTTCCATGTGAGAGAGAGCAAGCCAAGGCACCTCCTGGCCTCTGCCCTCCTGGCTGATTCCAGCTTCTTGTTACTCAGGAAGCGCCAGCGCCTCTGAGCCCAGCACCTCAGCTCCCTGTGCTCCCGGTGTCAGGTTAGGAAAAGGTAATACAGACCCTGTGCAGGTCCCTGGGAGGCAGTGAGTTATGGTGCAAGTAGACACCTGCTGGGGAGGGTGTGCAGGACCAGAAGGCTCCTCAGGCCTGGAAGCTGACCTTGGACCCTGACCTCCCAGGGCTCGGATCAGGGGCACTGAGGCCTGTCAGCTGCCCTCCACTGAGGACGTTGTGGGCAGAGAGTGTATGAATGTCCTCCAGGAGCGTATTCCCCTGGGCATTCATGTGGGCAGCGACAGGGGCTGCTGCCCTGCACAGTGTACCTGAGGCAGAGGAAAGGGGTCTCCAGGACGCTGGGGTGGAGAGGCCGGCTCACACATCTGGGACACAGAGGAGCAGGAGGTCTGATGACACAGGGTGGAGCCATGACCTGCCCCTCCACCTCTGCTCTCCAGAGGATCCATCGTTGACCCTATATGTGTACACTTCCTGGAGCACTTGAGTGCAATCTCTAGCAAGAAAGAAAAAGAAAATCATAATTCTGATGGGACAAGATTACAGAAGATCTTTCTTTTCATAATGTAATAAAACCACTTACATTAAATTTTATTTGGAAATTGGAAAATAAGAGAATCATAAGTAACTAGTAATCCTGCCCTTATAAATATGTTGAGTTTTCATGACATTGTATGTATTCCAGACTTTGTGCATTTGCTTCAAATATGTACAAAAAATACCTACGCCCATAACTCCACGGAACCTCAGCTTAAGAAGCGGTGCTAAGAGGGGCACCCCTGCCGGGGCTCCACAAAGGCTGAGGGGACCAGAGTTGGAGCTACTTTCTCCCAGTCAGGGGTGCATGGTGCAATGTCCCCCATTGGAATCCAGGGCGTTTTAACAGCCCACAGGAATGCACAGCTGCCAGATGAGCCACCGTGCTGACATGAGGAGGAGCCCTGTCCTGCCTCTGTCCTCTTCAACCCTTACCCAGGACACCTGAGAAGGGAGAATCAAACCCAACACACAACGTCACCCACATCCACTGGTCAGCTGGGGGCTCCCCATTCTCCTGGAAAGGATTAGGAGGGCAACATATGGTCCTACATATGTTGGACCAACTCCGAAGAAATTTTCACAAAGAGCAGTGTGAGTCACGCCCAGTAAGTGAGGACAGGGTGGTCCCACAGGCACCTGGAGCCTCTACTCATTAAGACAGCCAGGGAGGACTTGGCCCAGCACCTCAGGGGCATCCATAGAATGGGTCTCTCTCTCCTGGCTTATGTTCTCAGGGCGGCCTTCACATGCAGTGACTTTAACCATAAACTCACCTCCCCTTGCCAGGTCAGGCTCTCATGCAACGGTGGCCACTGCAGGGCTCTCCCAGGTTTTGCTGGTTCTCCTAAAATGAGAACAAGAAATGAGAAAAAAAACCATGGAGAATGCGCGCACTTACTGACTTCTCTCCCCCTCTCTCTCCTCACTCATGGTTCCTCTTCCTATTCTTCTTCATCTCCTTTGACTTCCTAAATCCCTAGTTTTGTATGCAGGACATGATTCCTTACCCAGGAGACCTGAAAATGAGAGTCAAACCCAACGCACAATGTCGCCCACATCCGTTGATCAGCTGGGGGCTCCCCATTCTCCTGGAGAGGATGAGGAGGGGAGGATTGGGTCGTGCAGGGCTGGGACATTGACCCACTCCAAAGAAACTTGCACAAAGAACAGTGTGAGCCACACCCAATAAGCGAGGACAGGGTGGCCCCACAGGAACCTAGAGCCTCTCCTCCTCAAGACAGCCAGGGAGGACTTGGCCTAGCACCTTCGGGGCTTCCATGGATGGGTCTCTATTCCCTGACCATGTCCTCAGCGCGGCCTTCACTTGCCTGCACTGACTGACCATGAACTCACCTTCCCTTCCCAGGTCATGCTCACATACTGCAGTGGCCACTGCAGGGCTCTCCTGGGTTTTGCCCGTTTTACTGAAATGTAAAAGGAGAGTACGTTAAAGACGCCCTGGAGAACATGCCCACCTATCGACTCCTCCCGCCCGTTCTCTCAACGTTGACGGTTCCACTTCCTGCTCCTTGTCTCCTTTGACTTCCTTTTATTTTAGTTTTTCATCCAGGACACGAGTCCTTGAATCAGGCTCCTGTTGGTTGGCTGAGGATGTAGCGTGGTGGTAGACCTCTTCCTGGCATCACGGGAACCTGGTTTCCATCCCCAGCACTGAAAAAAGAAAAGAACAAGCTACCCCATGCCCGGTCATGGTGACAGTGATGGCGAATGTGCAGCCTCGGGAAGAGCAAGAAAGAGTTAGCGTCAAGGTGGCACTTGCCTGCTGCTCCTGGGATTCACAGATCAAGTGAGAGCAGCACAGCTCTTCCTCAGGACCTCTCCCTTCACCTGTGTGTCTGTCTCAGGACCTCTCCCTTCCCCTGTGCGTCTGTGTCAGGACCTCAGCCCTTCACCTGTGTTTCGGTCTCAGGACCTCTCCCTTCACCTGTGTGTCTGTGTCAGGACCTCTCCCTTCACCTGTGTGTCTGTCTCAGGACCTCTCCCTTCACCTGTGTGTCTGTCTCAGGACCTCTGCCCTTCACCTGTGTGTCCGTCTCAGGACCTCTGCCCTTCACCTGTGTGTCTGTCTCAGGGCCTCTGCCCTTCACCTGTGTGTCTGT
>PVJS01018246.1:0-35116 GCA_004027185.1 Glis glis | reverse complement strand
GTCAATGTTTATAGCTGCACAATTCACAATCGCCAAACTTTGGAACCAATCAAGGTATCCATCAACAGATGAATGGATTACAAAACTATGGGATATGTACACAATGGAATTTTATGCAGCCATAAAGAAGAACAAAATGACATCATTTGTAGGGAAATGGAAAGAATTAGAGAACATTATGCTAAGTGAGATTAGTCAGACACAAAGAGTGAAAAGTCGGATGTCCGCCTTAATATGTGGAAGCTAGAGAGGAGGAGACTTAGAAGGGACGTCAAACAAAGAAGGGGAAAGCTTTAGATAAACAAAGAAGAGGACCCATCTGAGGGAGTTGGGAGGGAGGTGGAGGATAACACACTAAAACGCAGGAGGTATACATCCAAACTTATAAAACTCAAATCACTGTGCAAAGCACTAAAGGGAGGGAACGGGGAGGGAACGGGGTGGGATTTGAGGGAGGGCAAATCGGGCAATGTGTGCATGTATGACTCTTATAGCCTAACACTTATTAAATGTATAATTACAATGCACCAATAAAAAAAAAAAGAAAAAAAGAAAAAAAACTGTTTTCGGTATGCTCAAAAAAGTTGAGGCATGAGAGATTTAAAAAAATGCATATCATGGCACAGCGGAAGCGTGCTGGGCCCATAAAAAAATGCATATCAAACTTAAAACAAAAACTACAATGTGTAACAAACAAGAAATGTATCAGAAGGGATTAACAGCAAGTTAAATATTATAGAATGAAAGATTGGAGAACTTAAAAGACAGAAAGAAAAGATAATTTTTAAATCAACACAGCATCATAAGATATAATAAAAACTTTAAGTATGTTATATGTATAATTGGAGTCCACAAAGAAAGAAAAGGGCAATAAAAATATTTAAAGAAATGGCCAAAATTTTTCAAAATTTGATAGAAAGGATAAACTCACAAATTCAAGAATTTCAGTGAACCCCAAATGAAAGCACAAGTGTTATAAATTAGACACAGAATGTCCCCTAAAGAGTTCATTTATTAACATTCAGGGTTGATATAGTTTAATCATGAGAATTGTAATTTCATCAGTGGATAAATCCATTGTTGATGGATTCATCGGGGTGGAAACCTAGGGCAGTGGGGTGTGGCAGGACAAGGTGGATCCCTGGGGGTGTGGTCTTAGGGATTGTGCTTGTGTCTTTTACTCCCCTTGCTTACTGTTGTTCTTTCTTGCTTTCTGACATCCATGATGTGAGAGCAAAGCCTTGCTCCACTCAAGCCTTGCTTCCCTCTCTCCACTTCCTGCCACCATGCCCTGAGATCTGTGGTCCCTGGCCTCACATGGACTGAACGCCCAAAATCCCCAAGGAAAACCACAAGCAAATAAATCTTCCTTCCTCTAAGTTGTATGGGCAGGTCTTTGCTGCCCATAGCTGTGAGAATGCTGACTAAGACAACAAGAAACATGAAGAAAATAACAAGCCACATCGCAATCAAATGGCTCAATAATAGTGATTAAAGTCTATAATCCCAGCTACTTGAAAGGCTGAGGAAGGAGGATAACAAGTTTGAGGTCAGCCTGGGCAACTTGGAGAGACCCTATCATAAAATAAATAAAATAAAATAAAATAAAATAAAATAAAATAAAATAAAAGGGATGGGGCTATAGCTCAGTGGTAGAACTAGCCCAGCATGTGGGACACCCTGAGTTCAATCCCCTATACCATCAACAAACAAAATAAAACAATGAGTGGTAAAGAAAATTCTATTGTGTATCTATACAATGGAAGATTATTTGGCAATAAAAAGGAATGAGGTACTGATACATGTGACAACATGGATGAACCTGTTGCAGTCAGAGAAAGACATATTAGGTACAGAGGAACAATGAGGACAAGGGATAAGGTGGAAAAACAGTGGAGGCAACATCTTTCAAGTACTGAATGAAAAAACACAAGATAATAACAAGGATTGCCAAGGCCATTGGAACCCCGATACATTACTGGTGAGGCTGTCAAATGGTGCAGTCATTTGGAGAACCATTTGCCAGTTCCACATGTTAAGAATAGAGAGGATCCAAGATGGCAACAAAGGGAGATACCACGCTATAATCTCTCTGAGACTTGGATCTCAATTGCCGTGAAAGCAACTTCTCAACAGGAGATGAAAAGCAACAAAAACTTGAAGTAAACAATGAAAAGTTTGAAACGTGACGGAATCAAAGCCAGAAGACAAAACAGGAAAGTAAAAAGCTCCAAGCGCCTTACCTAAAGGACGGTGGTGGCGCCATCTTGGCCGGACTGCGCCAGCCACTACCGGCATTGTGGCTTCCACGCGCCGCCGGCAGAGAAGCCAGAGACCTGTTGTGAGTTCAACTGCAGATCAGCAGAGACGAAAGCAAGCAGAGGCTCCTCCACACTCAAGACACCAAACAGCGGCGGCAACAGTGGCTGCAGCGGCGCATCTTGGCAGGACTTTACTGGCGGCTACCAGCATTGTGGCTTCCACACAAGACCAACGGAGACACTAGCGACCTGTTGTGAATCCAGCAGCTGCAGAATAGCAGCAGTGAAGGCGAGCACCGACTTGCTCCACGCGCGACACAGCCCCGAACTGCCGCGTTGGCAGAAGCAGCAGCAGTGCCATCTTGGTCAAACTGTGCCAACAGCCACCGGCATTGCAGCTTCTGCAGGCCACCAACAAAGAAACCAGGGAGCTCTTCTAAAACCAGCACTGCAGAGCATCAGCGACAAAAGCGAGCAGCAGTTCGATCCACACTTGGCAGAGTCCCCAGAGCCCCGGAGGCCTGACCAGAACCTGCAGCAGCGGCTGAGCCCCCACCCCCAGAGATTAAGAGCAGCGCTCAATGAGACCATAAGTCAACGAGCCGCCCCATGGGGAGACCACCCAGTGCGGCCACAGGGACTCATGGGGTCTGAGACGGTGCGGATTGCCCCAGTGGAGGTGGGAGTGGAGTCTGCTGTGGGACATGGTAGACGCAAGGATAAGCAGACAGTCCCTGGCATCATTTGGGTGGGACAGACTTACAGCCCACAGGTCACAGCGTCCTTATAGAGTCCCCGGGGATCACCACAGGACATACAGCTGTGGTACCTGGGGAAAATTGGACCAAACCAGCCCTCTCTGTGGAAAATGTGGAGTTCCGTGTTTGCACAGAATCTGGTCAAAGTGACACCTGCCGCTTCTGTAGGCAAAGAGAGACACAAGCATGGGGCCCCCTGCTGGTGACACCTGCCATAGGTGTAGACAGAGAGAGACATAGAGACAGCCCAAGTGGAGAACACAGAGACCCATGCTTGCAGAGAGAGGGGCAATAGCAGCACTGGTCACTTGCACAGGTAGTGAGAGGCACCAGGCAAGGGTCCCAATCACTGAATGGGACCAAGAATTGGGCCTGCAAATGGATATTATACTGAGCAAGTGAGAATAACCATTCAGTAAAGGCTATTCACCTTTAAGGCTCACCTAGTAGCAACTATCTCCTTCCAAGATAAGAAACTATAAAGGGAGAGAGATTAGACAAAGGAAATCTACAGAGTGAGAGAGAGAGAGAGAGCCAAAAAAAGCAACAAACGTATAAAGATAAGAAATCTGAAATCATAAAAAGGAAGAATAGCAAAGAAACAATGAGCCCCCACAATCCCACAACAGACCCACCAACTCAGAAGTGCAAAGATTGCCAAAAGGACAATTCAGAACTTCAACAGAGGAAATGATACAGGATTTCCAAAAAGAATTCAGATAGAGCCTGAAAGGAATGAAGAATCAAATAAGCAAAGAATCCGACGCACTGAACAGGAATCAAAAAGAAACTCTGAAGGAAGTGAATGATGCAATAACTGAAATGAAAGCATCAATACAGACCATCAACAATAGACTAGACCACATGGAAAACAGAATCTCACTCTTAGAAGATGACCTCTCCAAAAATGAACACATAGTATATAAATTAGAAAAAAAAATTCGACAGCATGAATTGGACATTGAAGAGATTTCAGCCAGTCTTAAAAGAGCAAACCTAAGAATAATAGGCATAGAAGAGGGATTAGAAGCTGAAACCAAAGGAATAAATAATCTATTCAGAGAAGTAATATTAGAAAATTTTCCAAACATAGAAAGAGAGGTCGATACACAGGTACAGGAAACATATAGAACCCCCAATAGACAGGATCAGAGAAGAGGTTCACCACACCACATAATAATCAAACTGACTAACGTAGAGGCCAAGGAGAGAATCCTAAAGGCAGCAAGAGTAAAAGAGCAAGTAACATTCAGAGGCAAACCAATAAGAATCACTCCCGACCTTCCAAACCAAGTCATGAAAGCCAGGAGGGCCTGGAGTGACATATTCCAAACTCTGGAAGAAAACAACTTCCAGCCAAGATTTATCTACCTAGCAAAGATATCCATCAAATTTGACGGGGAAATAAAAACCTTCCATGACAAACAGAAGCTGAAAGACTTTATGTCTTCCAAACCAGCACTAGAGAAAATGCTCAAAGAGATTAATTACAAAGAAGAAATAATAAGGAAACGCCAGAACCAGAGAAACAGTGATTTCCGTCAAACACACAACTAGGCAAAGAACTAACACTACCTCAAACAGAAATTAAATCTCAAAATGTTATGAATTAAAACCCATCTCTCAATAATCACGCTGAACATAAATGGCCTCAACTCCCCAATCAGAAGACATAAGGTGGCAAAATGAATTAAAAATCACAATCCATCTACATGCTGCCTGAAAGACACACACCTTAAAAGTAAAGATACACACAAACTAAAGGTGAAGGGATGGAGCAAGATAATTTATGCTAACAGAACTCGAAAACAAGCAGGAGTAGCAATTATGATATCAGACAAATTAGACTTCAAACCTAAACTTAACAGAAGAGACAAAGAAGGTCATTTCTTACTGGTAAAAGGAACAATCCAGCAAGAGGATATAACAATAGCCAACATTTATGCCCCAAACATAGGTGCAACCACTTTCATAAAAGAAACTCTTCGTGACATTACATCACACATAGATCCCAATACAATAATATTGGGAGACTTCAACACCCCTCTGACACCACTAGATCGATCTTCAAGACAAAAGGTCAGTAAAGATGCCTCAGACCTAAGGAATACCATAAACCAAATGGACCTAGTAGACACATACAGAATATTCCACCCAACTACAGCTGAATTCACATTTTTTTCAGCTGCTCATGGAACCTTCTCTAAAATAGACCATATCTTTGGCCACAAAGTGAGTACTAGCAAGTTCAAAAATGTGACATAATCCCCTGTGTCTTTTCAGACCATAATAGAATGAAACTAGAAATCAACTATAGGAAGACCCAGAGAAACCTCACAAACACGTGGAGACTGAATACCACACTGTTGAATGAGGAATGGGTCAGAGAAGAAATAAGGGGAGAAATTAAGAAATTCCTAGAAACAAACGAAAACAGAGAAACAACATATCAAAATCTCTGGGGCACCCTGAAGGCAGTATTTAGAGGAAAATTCATGGCACTGAGTGCCCACATAAGAAGAACAGAAAATCACCAAATAAATAACCTAATGATGCCGGGCGTGGTGGCGCACACTTGTAATCCCAGTACTTGGGAGGCGGAGACTGGAGGATCCAGGTTCGCGGCCAGCCTCAGCTACTTAGTGAGGCCCTCTGCAACTTTGTGAGACCCAGTTTCAAAATAAAGTATAAAAAATAGGGCCGGGGGTGTAGCCCAGAGGTAAAATGCCCCTGGGTTCAATCCCCGGTACCGCAAAAAATAAATAAATAAATAAATAAATAAATAACCTAATGACACACCTCAAAGCCCTTGAAAAACAGGAACACTCTAATCCCAAAGCCAGTAGAAGACAGGAAATTATTAAAATCAGAGCAGAAATCAATGAAGTAGAGAATAAAAAAAAACAATACAAAAAATTAACAAAACCAAAAGCTGGTTCCTTGAAAAAATAAACAAGACTTATCTGTTACCTAACCAAAAGAAAGAATCAACCCAAATTACTAAAATAAAAGATGATATTACCACCGGCAGCATGGAAATCCAGAGGATTATCAGAAACTACTTTGAAAAACTATACTCCAACAAAATGCAAAACCTAGAAGAAATTGACAAATTTCTAGACACATACAACCTTCCTAAGTTGAATCAAGAAGATATAGAAAATTTAAATTGACCAATAGCAATTAA
The DNA here is from genome assembly GCA_004027185.1 of Glis glis. Classification (NCBI taxonomy): domain Eukaryota; kingdom Metazoa; phylum Chordata; class Mammalia; order Rodentia; family Gliridae; genus Glis; species Glis glis. The sequence continues at coordinate 28,910 of PVJS01018246.1, read as the reverse complement.
AGAGATTGAAGCAGCAATAAAGAGCCTACCATCAAAGAAAAGCCCAGGTCCAGATGGTTTCCCAGGTGAATTTTATAAAACCTTTACAGAAGAACTAATCCCAATACTCCTCAATCTATTCCATGAAATAGAAAGAAATGGGACTCTTCCAAACACATTCTATGAAGCCAACATCACACTAATACCAAAACCAAATAAAGACAGCTCAAGAAAAGAAAACTACAGACCTATATCATTGATGAACTTAGACGCAAATCTTCTAAACAAAATACTAGCAACACGCATTCAAAAACACATGACGAAAATCATACATCATGACCAAGTCGGGTTCATCCCAGGGATGCAAGGCTGGTTCAACATACAAAAAACAATCCATGTAATCCACCACATAAACAGAACTAAAGACAAAAATCACATGATCATTTCAATAGATGCTGAAAAAGCATTTGACAAAATCCAACAACCATTCATGATAAGAACACTGCAGAGAATCGTAACAGAAGGAACATATCTCAACATCATAAAGGCAATATATAATAGGCCCACAGCCAACATCATACTGAATGGGGAAAAACTTCGAGAGTTCCCTTTAAAAACAGGAACAAGACAAGGATGTTCGCTGTCACCACTCCTTTTCAATATAGTACTTGAGACTCTAGCCAGAGCAATAAGGCAAGAGAAGGAAATAAAATGAGTACAAATAGGAAAAGAGGAACTGAAACTATCTGTATTTGCAGATGACATTATACTTAGAAGATCCAACAAACTCAACTAAAAGGTTCATAGAACTGATCATCAAATTCAGCAAAGTGTCAATCTTAAAAAATCAGAAGCTCTTCTGTATGCCAACCATAAATCTACTGAAAAGAAATCCAGAAGACATTTCCACTCTCGATATCTCCCAAAACAATAAAATACTTGGGAATAAACCTAACCAAAGAGACAAAAGACCTCTACAAGGAAAATTTTAAGACACTGAAAAAAGAAATTGAAGATCTTAGAAGATGGAAAGATCTCCCATGCTCAGATTCAATGCAATACCCATTAAATTACCAAAGTCATTCTTCACTGACATAGAAAAATCTGTCCTTAAATTCATTTGGAACAACAAAAAACCCAGAATAGCCAAAGTAGTTCTCAGCAACAAGAACCATGCAGGAGGCATCACAGTACCTGACTTCTAACTATACTACAAAGCCATAGTAATAAAAACAGCATGGTACTGGCACAAAAACAGACACATAGACCAATGGAGCAGAATAGAGGACTCCGAAACAAATCCACACACCTACAGCCAATTGATTTTTGACAAAGGGGCTAAAAACATCCACTGGAAAAAAGATAGCGTCTTCAACAAATGGTGCTGGCAAAACTGGCTAACTATATGCAGAAAAATAGAAATTAACCCCACTTTCTCACCTTAAACAAGAGTCCATTCAAGATGGATCAAAGATCTAGAAATCAGACCAGAGTCATTGAAGCTACTTGAAGAGAGCATAGGTCCAACACTTCAACACATAGGCACAGGTAAAGACTTCCTCAACAAGACCCCAAAGGCACAGGAAACTAAACTGAGGATCAATACATGGGGTTGCATTAAACTAAAGAGCTTTTGTGCAGCAAAGGAAACAATCAAGAACCTCAACAGACAGCCGACACAATGGGAGAAGATTTTTGCCAGCTACTCCTCTGATAAAGGACTAATATCTAGAATATACAGAGAGCTTTAAAAAATCACCACTAAAAAAACAAATAAGCCAATCAAAAAATGGGCAATGGAACTAAATAGACACTTCACAGAAGAAGAAATACAAATGACCCATAAATGTATGAAAAAATGTACATTATTAGCAATCAAAGAGATGCAAACCAAAACTACCCTGAGATTTCACCTAACCCCAATTAGAATGGCAATCATTAAAAACACAAACAACAAATGCTGGTGAGGATGTGGAGAAGTAGGAACCCTAATACACTGTTGGTGGGATTGCAAATTATTGCAACCACTTTGGAAAACAGTGCGGAGGATCCTCAGAAGAATGGGAATGAACCTACCATATGACCCAGCAATACCACTTTTAGGCATCCACCTAAAAGGACTGAAACCAAACTACCAGACTAATGCATGTGTATCTATGTTTATAGCTGCACAATTCACAATTGCCAAACTTTGGAACCAGCCAACGTGTCCATCAACAGATGAATGGATCACAAAACTATGGGATATGTACACAATGGAATTTTATGCAGCCATAAAGAAGAGCAAAATTACATTATTTGCAGGGAAATGAAGGGCACTGGAGAACATTATGCTAAGTGAGATTAGTCAGTCACAAAGAGTGAAAAGTCGGATGTTCTCCCTAATGTGTGGAAGCTAGGTAGAATGGGACTTAGAAGGGACTCCAGACAAAGAAGGAGAAAACTTTAGTTGAGCAAAGGTGGCGACCTAACTGAAGGAGACAGGAGGGGGAAAGAGGGAAATACACTAATGCACATGATGTGTACACATAAACTTACCAGAGTCAATCACTATGCTGAGCACGGAAAGGAGGGAAGGGGGAGGGAATAGGGTGGGTTTGAGGGAGGGCTAAATGAGCAATGTGTGCATGCATGCTCTAATACCCTGACACTTATCAAAATGTATAACTACAGTGTACCAATAAATGTAATAAATAAAAAAAAGGTTAAGCAGAGTTACGACCCAGCAATTCTACTCCTATGTAAATACACAAGAGCATTGAAAATGTGTGTCCACACATCAACTGCACATGAATGTTCATAGCAACATTATTTATAATAGCCAAAAATTAGTAGAAGCAATGCAATAGTCAACCAACAAATGAATGGATAAACAAAATGCTTATCTATACAATGGAACATTATTGGCAATAAAATACTGATACATGTGACAACATAGATGAACCCTGAAAATAAGGAAGACAGACACAAAAGGCCACCAGTTTTATGATTTCATGTTGATGGAATATCCAGCGTGGGCAAAACCATAAAAACAAAAAGTATACTAGTGGTTGCCAGGGGATGGGAAAGGCAGGAATGGTGAGTGACTGCTAATGGATATGAAGTATCTTCTTAGGGTTCTGGATTTAGACAGTGTTGATGGATACCTAATTCCATAAAAAAACCAATGAGCTGCACACTTTTAAAGGGTGAACTTTAAAGTATATGAATGATATATGGACAAAGCTATAAAAATAACAGAAATGGTAGAAATATATTGAGGAGCATTACACATAGCATAACACACTTCTAAATAACTCACAAGTCAAAGAAAAAATGAAAAGGAGAACTGCCTTAACAGAACATTGCAAAACACCACAGACTGAGCAGTTATGAGTTTATAAAAATTTAAGTAAATGAACAGCCAGATTTAATTATTTAATTTTAAACATTTCAAAATGCAACTACTATAGAAAGTAATAGAGCTATTGCAGGAATAGAAACAAGGTTTTTATACCATCAAATATTTTTCCTATAATCTGACAAGAAGCAGCTGTCTCTTGGCCTGATGGCAATGAAAGACAGAAGATGACTCATTGCTTGTGGAAACCAATTTATTTAGTCACTCTGGATTGCTGTTATTACTTTTCAGCACATACTCTTAGTTCAATTAAATATAAAAATCTGAAATTCTCTCTTCTTCCTCATCCCACCCTTTAAAAGAGAAATTACACAAATGCAAAATATTAAAAAACATTTTAGTCAGGCATGGTGGCGCACGCTTGTAATCCCAGTACTTGGGAGGCTGAGACCAGAGGATCTGGGTTTGTGGCCAGCCTCAGCTACTTAGTGAGGCCCTCCGCAACTTAGTGAGACCCTGTTTCAAAATAAAGAATAAAAAATAGGGATGGGGTGTAGCTCGGAGGTAGAATGCCCCTGGGTTCAATCCCCAGTACCGCAAAAAAACAACATTTTAAGTTGATAGTGTTTTTATTATTTTACTAAGGTGTTGTTTGTTACAGGTCTGCAACAAAGGAGTCATTGCATTGACTACTTAGATTTAAATGTTTACAGAGATCACTGTGAAAATATAATGCGGGACCTCTTCTTACAGTCTACTACAACCCTCCAAATTTGTAACAAGGCACTCAGAGAAAGTGTTCACAGCCATACTGCGCTGAGTTGTGAGGAAGCCTGAGACAACTAATTCACAGCTAATGAAAGGTCTGATTTCTTCACCGTTCATATAAATTACTATACTTATACTTGTTAGCATATATAATACTTCACTTTGACTATGCTACTACAGGGTTTACATCATTCAGTTGCCATCAACCATTAAAAATAATCATGCTCATATTAAGTACCAGACATATAATGTCAACTATTACCATAGAAAAAAATATTTGGGGAATCTGTCAAGATTGTAGTATTGAGCAATGTATGTTAACTGATGTGTCGCTTATCCCTGCCAAGCATAAAAGCCTGTTATCCCTAATTATGTTACTCATCGAGTTTATCCTTTGAAAGTGTCAAAAGCAGCAACTAGTTTGGGGGCTAATTTTAGCTTTCAATGGTAAACATTTTATGCTTTAAAAAACATTAAGTGGTCATCCACCACAGAATACACAAGTCCATTTCCTTTATTGTTCAATAAATAAAACTACAAAATTTCTAGCAAACTTAAGTGTGATTGCAACCAATACTCAAAGCAAGTGGATATAATCATGTTTTCAAATAGTTGCCTGAAGATGATCCCTCATTTATCCAGTAAATCAAGAAAAGCATCTTCCCACATTGTCTTCTCACACCCAAGTATCTTTTTTGCAACAAAAGTTATTTACACACAACTGCATGTGAAACCCATTTCTTGCAGACTGATTCATCATTAGAAATACTATCATCAACGAGAACTCCTGAGTGAGCTGCGTGCAGTGGTGCACGCCTATAATCCCAGTACTTGAGAAGCTAAGACAAGATGATCTAAGGCTTGAGGCCAACCTGGGCAACTTAGCAAGACCTTGTTTATTTTTATTTTTTATTTTTTTTTACGGTACTGGGGATTGAACCCAGGAGCCTTCTACCTCCAAGCTACACCCCCGGCCCTATATTTTTAAACTTTATTTTGAAACCGGGTCTCTCTAAGTTGCGGAGGGCCTCACTAAGTAGCTGAGGCTGGCCGCGAACCTGGATCCTCCAGTCTCCAGATCCTCCAGTCTCCGCCTCCCAAGTACTGGGATTACAAGCATGCACCACCACACCCGGCTGACCTTGTTTCAAAATAAAAGACAAAATAGGGTTGGAGGTGTAGCTAGGAGGTAGAGCACTCCTGGGTTCAACACCCAGTACTACAAGAGAAAAAAACAAAAATATAAAAATAAAAAAAAACTCCCGAGTGTGGGATACTATCTGCCCCTACACTAGTCTCCAAGAACCATGTAACCATAGCTGTGTCACTTTCCGTCAGATGTTATTTCTCCCTGTTGTATGTGTCTCCTCCGCACATCTCCCAACACTCTCTCACATTGCCAATATTCTCTGAACTTGAACAATCAGAACCATAGTCAACATACAATTTTAGGATACTAAGACTTTGTAATTTCTTGAATATATATAGATCTTGGCATCTTAAAAGAAGCAACCCTTGGCTTCCATAATTGTACAAATGCTTTATCTCCAGAATGTAGTTTGCCTTTTATCTTTTATCTCTATACTCTTGTCCATATTATGTGTAAATGTGTTATGTGTATATATATGTACACATACATATAAATACATTAGCAAAAAAGTATGCATACCACTAATTTGATGAAAAGATAATGGTTTTAAATATCGGAAAAGGTGCAATATCCAATAGATTATACCTAGATAGGAGGATTTCTCACTGTAGTTTTATCCAAGTTATTTGCAATAAGCCCTCAATATTAAAAATAAGAAATGAGGAGATAGATTAGGAATAAAGAAACAAAGCTTTTAAATTCTTTGAACTCAAAATAATGTAGCATTCATGTACTTGTGATCATTTAAAGTCAAGTTGTTGGAGAAAGACAGGAGGTAAAGAATATTTGAGTGACTCTGTACGGAAATGATTGTGAGGAATGAGAGACAGAAGTGACATGAGCAACAACCTTAATCCTTTTCTACAATGAAGAAACACTAATTCAAAATGAAATTTCTTGAAAACCATATGTAATAAACAAGCATTAAATCTGTTGTATTTGAAACTAGATCTCATCTAACCAAAAGTCTATTTCTCTGGTTCCTAAAATTCACTAAAAATTCAAAAATAGGTTTTTAAGTAAAGTTTTATAATATGTAATTTTTTTTAATTTACTTTTTGCAGTACTGGGGAAAGAACCCAGATCCTCATGCATGCTAGGCAAGAACTTTAACAGTAAGCCATATCCCTAGCCCTTCTTCAAAATTTTTATTTTGATATAAGGTCTTGTTAAGTTGCCCAACCTGGCCTCAAAATTTTTGTTTCTCCTGCTTCAACCTCCTGAGTAGCTGGGATTATGGGTACACACCACCACACCTAACTTTCATTTTTCTTAAAGTTTACAGATTGAGATTACAGCAAAAAAAAAAAAAAAAAAACAGTGAAAGAAGACGAAAAGGGAAGAACAGCAGACAGAAAAGACTGGTCAGGTAAGGCTGGTTCAAAGCAGACACATCAACCAAGCTGCTTTCGATTCATTTGGGAGTTCCATAAGCTCTAAATATAAACCAACCCATGAAAATTCTATTTTCTGAAAACATCTCACTAAAAAAGGCAAATAATTTCAAATTCACAAATAAAATGTGCTTCACACTGATTACTCACAAGCTTGCTCTCGGGAAGAACTACAATTTAAGATCTGACATCAAGGCACTTAATAAAGGTTAATTAGGGGGATTTAAAAATAACTATTAATGAAATGCCTATCCTTCACTAAAGGCTAGCAGGCTTTTTAAAATATCAATTGACATAAATTAATATATAAATGCAAAATTGAAAACCAGGTTCTTAGCCGGGCATGGTGGTGCACTCTTGTAATCCCAGTACTTGGGAGGCTGAGACAGGAGGATTCCATGTTCACGGCTAGCCTCAGCAACTTAGTGACACCCTCTGCAACTTAGTGAGACCCTGTTTCAAAATAAAGAATACAAAAACAGGGCTGGGGATATAGCTTGGAGGTAGAATGCCCCTGGGTTCAATCCCCAGTACCGCAAAAAAGAAAAAGAAAACCAGGTTCATAAAGTTGTCATATGCTAATGTAAACATTCTATAACTGGGAGGGATGGATTTCACTTACTCAACATGAAAGCAGGAAGTTATATAAGGCTGATTTTTTTGCCACAGAGGTTAAAATTCAGATCGTGACAAAAGGATTTCAATTCTGACAAAAGAGATTTTCCAACTACAGATTAGGTTGAAAAAGATGACAACTTAGATACAGAGAGAATAGTTGACTATATGAACATGATTTTTGCTTTTTGTTTTTTTGTGGAGGGTGCTGGGGATTGAACCCAGGGGCATTCTACCTCCAGGCTACAACCCCAGCCTCCCCCCACCCTTTTTTGTAAAAAGGGTCGTGCTAAATTGCTGACAGCCTCACTAAATTGCTGAGGCTGGCTTCAAACCTATGATCCTCCTGTCTCAGCCTCCCAAGTACTGGGATTACAGGTGTGCACCACCACTCCCAGCTATGAACATGTATTAAAAAAAAAGATTAGATTAGTTATCCTCCCCATTTTCGCAACCATGCAGTATTTACACAGTCTTTGGTTCTTTCTCTGGTGACTTGAACAGCAGTTTGATTAACTAGTACACAACAAAACCCATTTTCTAGGCTTCAGAATACCTGAGTATTCTGTTTACATATTTTAATGTTAATAGCAAGACAGAACTATAAAACATGAAACTGACAAGGAAATGCATTGTTTTAACATTTAAATTTAGCTGTAAATAAGGATGCATAATAAACACTTTTTTTCTTTCTCATTTTGCAGATTTGCTGTAGAAATAAACATGAAGGTTTATATAATTATGAATAAGTCAAAGAACTTCATAATCAGATTTCAATTTGATATCTTAGTGTTCTTGATATACTTTTTCCATGTTTACTAACAGAAAAGTCCCACAAAGAGCCGGGTATGGTGGCGCAAGCATTGAGTGGGCTGGAGGTATATCTTGGAGGTAGAATGCCCCTGGGCTCAATCCCCAGTACGGCAAAAAAAAAAAAAAGTTCCACAAAAAGCTATTATACAAATGTTTAACACCAAGACAATTGTTCTACAGCTATCAACTACACCAAACTATCTTTTTTATTAAGAAACAGAGAGAAAAACTATAATATTTACTGACATGTCCAGAACCTCTTTTCAGGAAGAGAGTTTCTTCATTTTGTAAGTTTTTAATTTTTCTTTTTTTTTTTTTTTTGCGGTACTGGGGATTTAACCCAGAGGCATTTTACCTCCGAGCTACACCCCCAGCCCTATTTTTTTAGTCTCTATTTTGAAACAGGGTCTCACTAAGTTGTGAAGGGCCTCACTAAGTAGCTGAGGCTGGCGGGGAACCCGGATCCTCCAGTATCAGCCTCCCAAGTACTGGGATTACAAGCGTGTGCCACCACACCTGGCTGAACCTTATTTTAAAAATCTCATGTGAAAAGTATTTGCGGGAGGGGATCCAGTTACCAAAACTTCTAGTCATTTTTTGACCTTTGAGGAAAAATATATACCAGGCAGAGAATATATGCTAAAACAGAAGAGTAATAATCAAGCCTAGCCGGGCGTGGTGGCGCACGCTCGTAATCCCAGTACTTTGGGAGGCGGAGACCGGAGGATCCGGGTTCGCAGCCAGCCTCAGCTCTCTCTCTCTCTCTCTGTCTTTCTCTCTGTCTCTCTCTGTCTCTCTCTCTCTACCTACCTAGTGAGGCCCTCCACAACTTTGTGAGACCCGGTTTCAAAATAAAGTATAAAAAAATAGGGCTGGGGGTGTAGCACGGAGGTAGAACGCCCCTGGGTTCAATCCCCAGTACCACACACACACAAAAAAAATAATAAAATAAAATAATCAAGCTTAAATTGTTCAAAGGAAATTATCTATGTTCTGGTACTGGGATTGAATCCAGGAGCCTTCTGCCTCTGAACTACATCTCCAGCCCCTTTTTAAATTTTATTTTGAGACAAGGTCACACTAAATTGCCCAGACTGGCCTCCAACTTTTGGTCCTCCCTACCTCAGTCTCCCAAGTATCTGGAATTCAGGTGTGTGCCACCACATCTGGCTACAATTTACCTTTTAAAAGTAACAGAGGGTATTCTATTCTGCTCTTTCAAAATATTTTAAAAGAAATTAAAATACTGGTCCTTTTGTATCTATAAAGTTATATGTTCTCATCTTAATATAAAGTACTTTCTATTTTATGATTTAAAAAATCAACTGACAATAATTATTATAAAAGTACACCTAATAAAACTACATTCCTTTGCTATTAAGGAGCAATACTAACTTTATCTTCAGACTAACAACTGCTTGTATCCAATAAAATAACAAACAGGCCTTGGTTTTATTTTTTATTTATTTATTTATTTATTTATTTATTTATTTATTTATTTTTGCGGTACTGGGGCTTGAACCCAGGGGCATTCTACCTCCGAGCTATACCCCCCAGCCCTATTTTTTGTTCTTTATTTTGAAACAGGGTCTCACTAAGTTTCAGAGGGCCTCACTATGTAGCTGAGGCTGGATGCGAACCTGCAGTCCTCCTATCTCAGCCTCCCAAGTACTGGGATTACAAGCATGTGCCACCACTCCCGGCTAGGCCTTGGTTTTAAAAGTAAACAAATAACTTTTAAACACTTAAGAGAAACTCATCAAAATTAACAAAATAATTTTAAGAAAATTCTTAAAATAATTCAATCACATATTTTGCATATAAATTAGTTCTTATACATTATTATTTGTATACAAAGAAGACTGAATATTTTTAAATGAAAAGAGGCATGTCCTAGGAAGAGGTTGATAGTAAGAATGTTTTAATCTCTTCAAATCTCCACATAAAACCAGTCAGAGCAAACAAACACCAAAACATTAAAACTAAGTACAGGTATCCCCACAAACGCCTTCATATAAACAGATAAGAACAAACCATTAACAAGTCCTAAGACTATAACATCAGCAACTCGTGTAGGAGAAAGCCAAGGAAAGCAAAATGTGCACCCAACAGACTTGGTACTAGGAGAAACCCCGATAAGTCATTACAAGCCAATCTGAAACAGCAGCTGAAACAGGGAAGGGTTTTGTCTCTTGTAACAGCAGATGAATGTAAGGTCTGATAAGGTTTTAAAAAAGCTGGAAGCCAGGTGTAGTGGCGCACACCTATAATCCCAATACTTGAAAGGCTGAGACAGGAGGATTGCAGGTTTGAGACTGCAACTTAGCGAGACTCTCAGCAACCTGGAGAGATTCTGTTTCAAACAAAAAAAAAAAATTTAAAAAGGTCTGGGGCTGAGGGTGTAATTCAGAGGTAGAATGTCCCGGGGTTCAGTTCCTAGTAACACACACACACACACACACACACACACACACACACACACACACACACGAATGGAAAGAGAATTCCAGATAAAAATGGAGAATAGAATCTCAGAAAGCAAGCTGCCTTAATTTTGAACAGTAGAGAGCAAAAAACAAAGCATAGCAGTAGAAAAGCTCACCTGGCTCAGGTTCCTTCTAAAAGTTCAGTAAAACAAGCTTCACATAAAAATGAGAAACAAAAATATTAAGGTCAAATCTCAGGCAATGTTGTTATAAAAAACATGAGAATAACATCCCTATAGACAACGAAAGTACACCAGAAAGACAGACCCACAAAACATATTAAAACTATTATTGTCTTGTATTTTTAAATGAGATAAGTCATTTAAGAAAATGATACAAGGCACAAAAGAACAACATAAATCAGAATTAAATATGAAGTGACAGAGTTCAGAAAAAAACACAAATGAAAGTCACTTCAGAAACCAAAACCAAAACACACTGGCACACACTTGTAATTCCAGTACTTTAGAGGCTGAGGCAGGAGAATCGCTGGTTTGCGGCCAGCCTTAGCTACTTAGTGAGGCCCTCCACAACTTAGTGAGACACTGGTTTCAAAAAAAATAAAGAAAAGAAAAACAGGAATGGGGGAGTAGCTGGGAGGTAGAATGCCCCTACATTCAATCCTCAGTACCACAAACACACACACACACACACACACACACACACACACACACACACACAAGTAATACCTTAAGAGAAACAGGTGAGAAGGGAAACATTTTAAACTCAAATGAAGATAAAAATAATATATAAGAAAGTGACATATATTGAAGACAGGCAAAGAAAATATAATGCAAATACTGAGAAATTCAGATTAACACCAAACCAAGAGCAAACACTGCAATATTTCAAGCAAATCTTTAAAATAAAAAGGTCGCGGAATTACATAATGAAAGAGCACACTGCATATCCAGTCATATTAATATTGAACAACCAAAATACCAAGATATAGTAGAAATTATTTGAGTGAAAGAAGGAAAAACACATGACCTCCTAGAAGCAACAGGGTCACTGCCAGGCTCAGGCATCACAGATTCTTTTTTTCTTTTTTGGTACTGGGGATTGAACCCGGGAGCATTCTATCTCCAAGCCATACCCCCAGCCCTATTTTATTTTTTTTAATTTTGAAACAGGGTCTTGCTAAGTTGCTGAGACTGGCCTCCAATCTGCAATCCTCTTCTCTCAGACTCCCAGCTACTAGATTATAGGCATGTGCCACCACGCCTGGCTTGGGTATCATAGATTCTAACTGCTGTCCTTCTTGCCTACTTTTTTCATCCTTTCCACCTATAATCAATTAAGATTCTACATTAATCTCACTAAGATTTAGGAGAAAAAAATTGAGATTGACAAAAACAAAAAATAGGTTGAAAAACAACAAACATAATCATAGCATACCAACCACATTATCATGGACTCCCTTATGAAAGTCCACCAAAATGACAGAGATTAAAAGTACTAACACATTTTAGACAGTAAGAGATGACAGAGATGGGTCAAGAAAATTCTGGAAGCTGGAACTCAAATAAATGAATGAAAATTAATAAGCTAAAAATGGTTAGAACCTAAGAGCCTATAGAGAGATGAAAGCCTTACCCAAGGCTCAGTAATGAAGAAAGATCCCGGGTTCTTCTAAAAATAGCTGGCCTCCTCACAAACAGGCAACAAACATTCATTCATCAGCCCCACCAGACTTGGGCAAAGTGGAAGCATGAGATTCTCAATCCAAGTCTACCAAGCAAAGACAGGTTAGCCTACTGAAAACAGGTGAAGTAAAAGTCTGCAGTGAATTGTGGATGTCCTAAAGCCAGCCCAAGTGAAAAGAGAATTACACCAATTCAAAACTCTCAATCAGGTTTTTATCACCACACAATAGAAACAGTACAATTCAGCAAAGATTTAAGAAAATTGGAGAAAACATCAGAGAGAGCAAAATAAGAAAAAATTAACTTAAAGGAAAAAGAGAAAAAGCAAGAAGCAAAAGAAATCCACTAAAATTAATATCCTCAGAGGTAAATGTTAACATCCATGCAACAGTCGAGCACAAGGCCAAGGCAAGGACCACGCAAGTCCTGGTAGATTCAGCCACAAAAGAAACCAGAGCTCTTTTAGATTCAGAGAGCTTATTACTTACACAGATGAGAAAACAGCCCAGTCCCCAGGGCCTTTGTGCTGGGCAGTATCAACACAAACAGGACCAGATGATGATACAACAGGAGAGATGGGACACCTGTTGCTATGAAGCTAATGCCATGTTGCAGCTAAGCTTTGATAGACTGCAACTGCATCCTAAAGGGAGGGAGGGGCAGAAAGTCCCAGGTCTCAAAGGAACCCAGAAGTGAGGTAAGAAAACTGCCCAGAACATTCTCCTGCAAGATAGGAAACCTCCCAGAAGAAAGGCGGATGAGAAAATGATCATGTAATGGTTCCTCACAAGACTTCCTGTCCTGTCATGTTCTTGGGAGGGTCCGCCAAGACTTAGGTGAGTCTGAAGTTTAAGCTCTGCTGTATAGACTACCAAGATATGTACAAAGTCACCAGAATACCCAACTGGAGCTTCTGGAGCCTCTGCCCTACAAACACAAGAATATAATACTATTTTTAAAAGAGAATATTCAGCCAGGTGTGGTGGCGCACACTTGTAATCCCAGTACTTGGGAGGCTGAGACAGGAGGATCGCAGGTTCGCGACCAGCCTCAGCTACCTAGTGAGGCCTCCACAACTTAGTGAGACCCTGTTTCAAAATAAAAGAATAAAAAATAGGGCTGGGGATGTAACTCCGAGGTAAAATGCCCCTGGGTTCAATCCCCAGTACTGCAAAAAAAAAAAAAAAAAAAAAAGAGAGAGAGAGAGAATAATCAAGCTGGGTGTGCTGGCACATGCCTATAATCCCAGTAGTGGGAGGCTGAAGGCAGAAGGACCACAGGTATGAAGCTAGCCTCAGCTACTTAGTGAGACCTTGTTTTAAAATAAAAACTAAAGCCGGGCGTGGTGGCACACACTTGTAATCTCAGTATTTGGGAGGCTGAGACAGGATAGCAGGTTCGCAGCCAGGCTCAGCTACTTAGTGAGGCCCTCCACAATTTACTGAGACCGTTTCAAAATAAAGAATAAAAAATAGGGCTAGGGGTGTTGCTCGGAGGTATAATGCCCCTGGGTTCAATCCCCGGTACCACAAAAAAATAAAAATAAAAAATAAAAGCCGGGCATGGTGGTGAACGCCTGTAATCCCAGTACTTAAGAGGCTGAGACAGGAAGATCACAGGTTCGAGGACAGCTTCAGCAATTAGTGAGACTCTCATCAACCTAGGGCTGGGGTGTACCTACACTTGTAATCCCAGTACTTGGGAGGCTGAGACAGGAGGATCGCGGGTTCGAAGCCAGCCTACGTAACTTAGTGAAGCTCTCAGTAACTTAGCAAGACCCTGTTTCCTAATAAAAAAATAAAATAGGTCTAGGGGTATAGCCCAGACGTAGAAGACCCATGGGTTCCATCCCCAGTACCACCAATAAATAAATAAATAAATATGAGAAAGAATATTCAGAGAATAAAAACAGCAATATTTTTTATTTTGGTATAAAAATATGACAGAATTTGTTTAAAAGTCAGGAAGAAAGAGAAAACTGAGAAAATATGTAAGAAAGTAGAAACCAATAAGTTTTTTTTTTAAAAATCAGGCCTAGATATATCTGAATGAGAATCAGAAATAGATTAGGAGGGGGGGGGGAAACTGGAGAACATTATGCTAAGTGAAATTAGTAAGTCACTAAGAGTGAAAAGTCGGATGTCCCCCCTAATATGTGGAAGCTAGATAGAATGGGACTTAGAAGGGACTCCCAACAAAGAAGAAGAAAACTTTAGATGAACAAAGAAGGTGACCTAACTGGGGGAGTTGGGAGGGGAGTGGAGGGAAACACACTATAGCACATGATGTATATACACAAACTTATAAGAATCAATCACTATGCGGAGCACAAAAGGGAGGGAAGTGGGAGGGAATAGGGTGGGATTTGAGGGAGGGCTAAATGAGCAATGTGTGCATGTATGATGCTGCTACCCTGATGTGTATCAAAATGTATAATTACAATACACCAATAAATGAATTATAGGCCGTATACTTACCAAGAGACGATGAAAGCCGGGAGTGGTAGCGCACACCTGCAATCCCAGTACTTGGGAGGCTGAGACAGGAGGATTGCAGGGTCAAGGACAACCTTAGCAATTTAATGAGACCCTGTTTCAAACTAAAGAATAAAATAGGACAGGGGGTGTAGCTCAGAGGGAGAACGCCCCTGGGTTCAATCCCCAGGACCCCCCCACAAAAAGGGGGGTGGGGGAGCAACTAGATTGATGTTCATATCTAACAAGAGCAAGGGACAAAGATACTAAATAGACTGATCATTTTGAATTGCAGGGGAAGTAGAATAGAAGAACTAAGAAATACTTGAACTCAAGTATTCTATGTTTCATAAATTTTACTATATTCTATATTGGAATCACAAACCATTATAGCAGAAAGAAATATATCTGGTTAACAATTTACATCCCTCATTTTACAGTTACTTGTACCAGGTTACACAGCTAGTTAGGGCAGAATCAGAACTCTCTGCTCTTAATTCTCATATTCTTTTCACTGTACCACAAAGCATCTTAAAATTTAAGTATTAAAATCAAGAAAATATATTTGAGTTTCTATTAGTATACTCATTAGCACTTCTTTGTTTTAGAAAGGTAGTCTACTCAAATATAAAAAGAAAATTTAAAAATCACTAAAGATGAAGCTTTAAGTTAAAGCTTTGGCCATTTACTTTTAAAGAATTAAACAAGCCAATTGTGGTGGCACACACCTGTAATTCCAGTACTTGGGAGGCTGAAAAGGAGGCCTGCAGCTTCGAAGTCAGCCTCAGCAACTTAGTGAGGCTGTCAGCAACTTAGCAAGGCCCTGTTTCAAAATGAAAAAATAATAGGAATAGGGGTGTAGCTGGGAGATAGAAATGCCCCATGGGCTCAATCTCCAGTACCACACACACTCAAAAAAAAAAAACAAAGAATTAAACAAATACAATCAAGGCAAAGTATCTATGACTGAACTATCTTTTCCTACTTTTTAAGATGGCATAAAACTAAGAATTTAAAAAACTTTTAGGCTGCCCAAATTGTTGACCCAAATTCCCAGGTTCATCCTTGCTTTCTCTATCTTTGAAAATGGCATTGAAAAAGGCATATTTTGTTGCAATCTGTATTATTATTCAAATGATTCAGAATGCCCTTATTCTGATAACCAATCATGCCCTAAGACCTAACATTTTGCTGAAAATAGGTTTTGGCAAAAAGATTTATAAAGAAAGGATATATTGTCTGATAATCTTCAGGAACTGGTAGTGTTCAACAGAAAGATTTGAGGGTTTGGGGTGATTTTTCATAATTGCAATGTTTTACTGGCAACCTGGTGATAAGTTTTTAGGACGTACCTGAATATAGATGCATCTAAAAGTGAGCCAAGGCTTACTGCTTGGGACAGCTGCTCATTAATACAGAGGACCAGTTATCAGCTGCCACCTAGCATTCAGGACTTGGGTCAAGTTCCTGGTCAAATATTATGATTATCTGACATTAAATGGAAAATTTGACTACCCTCCCCTTTCTGTTTTAACTTAATTACTAGGTAAGTATTGCCTAAACATTTTCCTTCCCTTCACAAAATGAATAGGCATAAAAAGAAGCTGCACCTACATCTTTATTGATCAGTCTATCCCATGCTACAGTCTACACTGTAACATCTCTGGGTTTAAGATTTGAACAAGACTGAAGACCTCAGAAGCATTCAATAAATATCTGTGAGCTGATGACTTAAATAGCAGCATCAGATCAATATGTGTTATACTCCCATTAGGCATTTCTAAAACGAATTTATTCCTATTCCCCAAAGCCAGTCATTTTCAGAAAGCTCTTAAGTCTTTCAACATTAAAAAAAAAATAGAAAAGGTTGATGTTTTTAAGAAGAAGCTAACTAGCCTCTAATTTTTCAGTTCATACTATCTCACACATATCTACTCCAAATATCTTCTAGATCATTCTGCACATTGAACAGACACATAGCGCGTCATGAAGGTGGTTGACTTTAATCGTCTACAACACACAGATCTTTTTCTACTCATATGTTTAATCATTGTATTTTATACTTAATAAGCAGCAAGAAAGTTTACTACTTTACTATTTTAACTTTCAGTTTAAGTTGGAATAGAAAAATTCTTTTACCATAACAAATGCTTTTTCCTTTTGAAGCAATAACAATGAGAATTCACTAAATCATATTCATGCTTACCAGCCTAAGAGAAGCATTTCAAATGACATATGCCTTTGTCCTTCATTAGAAAGATTCACGGAGGAAAAATTGACAGGATTATTTAAAGACATGTTCGGAAACAAAAAACAAACTTGTAACTGTACACCAATGTTTCATAAATGTCCTCTATTTCCATTTTCAAATCCTCTAAACTTAACATATTTTAAGTCAGAGAATAAAATACAATCCCTGCAAGTTGTGTATAAGGAAACAACTCATACCACATCAATAGAGTATAGCTTATAAATAAAATATATTCTATTTATTTTCAAATATAAAAACAGCTCCAGGTTGATATTTTAGAAAAATTAATTTATTTTAAGTTAAGGGACCCTAACTAAATTTTTTTGGTATCAAACCACTGCAAGTACTAATGGGGAAAAGCATCTATAATTGAGGCAGGATGCTAATTTGTTTATAAAAACTATACAAAATTAGACTAATTATAACATTAACTTATCAAATGTTTTTGAAACTAATTTTGTTTTTGGAAAAGTATGAAAAGTCTTCAGATTTAGAATTACAGTCTTTTATTATTTTTACTTCATGGAATTATAGCACATCAGATCTTCAAGCAACAACATGAGATGAAACCCTGTATAATAAAATAGTCTCCTTTTTCTGATAGCTTGGAATGTAAATGAAAAGTTGTTCCTTTCTTATTGAAGAAAAAAACTTGAACAGTGTCCAATAAGATCAAAAACATGTTAGAATGGCTTGTCTGCTGGAATTAAAAATGGGCAATTAGTTCTACATTATTAAAAATTGCTTTGAGTCCTTTTTGTTTCTTTATAAAAAAAAAGGTTTTCTCAGCCATTTCAGATCTGTAAGCTTTACAATGAAAACTTACTCTAGTTTTAACTAGGAAATCCACATTCACAAAAGGCATCTTCAAAACAGTACATATTTTTAAATTATATACACAACAAAACTAAATTTTTTAAATTGCTAACAAATCAAGGAGGGAAATTTAATATTTTATTGCAAAATACAGGTAGCCTTAAAAGAAACATGCTTGGTCAATCTTTCTTAAAGCTTTTGGGTCTGTTGCCAAAACATTTAAAAACAAAGGGAAAAACACCATGACTCTTTCCTAATGGCTCTGAAGATAGTAATTTGCAGACATAGCTACTCAACTAAAAAAGCATCCAGGCTATCCAAATTTATTTGCCACAAATTCAAACACACACACACCTATAATATAAAAGTTTAAAAAAAAAGACATAGGTATTTTAGGCCTACGATTAATTTACCTAATACATGAGAAATACCACCTAAGACCCCAAATAAACTTTAGATACAAAATTATATGATGTGGCTTCATTCAAACACACCTTAAGTTCACACTCAATAAATAACTAGACTGACTTTTTTATATCACCAGCTTTCATCAGGGCCTTAATTGCTCGTGCCCTCATCTCAAGTTCTAGCAGCTCCAGCTGCTGTGCAGAGGGTTGAACATCTTCTGGTGGAGGAACAGTCAGGGTGGCTGCTTTGGGTTCCTTTGGGCTAGACTCTGCCAGTCCCAGAATCTCATTCACACTTTTTTCAATATCTTTCTCCAGGTCATCTATCTGACCAGCTTCATTTTGGACTGTATTTTCTGGGGCCTCAGGAGCAGCTGCTTCTTCGTTGCATGGGCCTTCTATGTCGCTGTCATAAGCATCTGCATTTATACTGAGTACATCACTATCTTCCCCTTTGCCTGTAACGAACAAAAAAAGGGGGAAAGCCATGTAACCTAAATGCCCTGGGTCAAAATTCCCTTAGTATTTACAATTAAAGGGCTACTCTGACCCCACCTCCCACCAGCAAGACTCCAGCATGTTCCATAATCCCCACCGCACCGCACCGCACCCCTTTCCCCCCAACTCAACTTTCAAATTAGATTGCATTTCATATAAATCCTAATGAATTTTTCATTCCAAGTTACGAGAACATAGAAGCACTGGGAAACTTATTCCATCATATGGCATTCCCATGATCTATTTCCCTAATTAAAATTTCATAATGTTTCATCATGGTTAAGGTTCCATGTTACAAAATGAAAGCTGACGCTGGAACCCTCTGGATAGAGTGCTTATTATAGAACAAGTAAAATTTCATTCTATAAGGCATTTAAAATACTTTGCTTTATAAACTACAAAACAGGAAAAATATCATCTGCAAGCTGAATACCACATGCATTGCAATTATCCCAAATCTTTTCATATGCTTTTTTAAACACTTGGTTCTGAATCAATAAATTAAAGGAGAATGCCTAAAGCTATTTTCTAAGATAAAATAAGTCTTCATGAAGAGGATTTTAATTAACAAAGTTAGTACACCATAATTTTTAAAAATGCATTTTTTATAAAACTTCTATAACCAATGCTAAGGCCTTGAATATAAATGCAGATTATGACTCTCAACAACTTTGGCCCTGGTGTTGAATATTACTTAACTCTGAAGATCATGTACAACTTTTGAGTTCCCATTTACACCTCCGGTTTATGCCTTAAGTATTTATTTATTTATTTTTATTCTTGTGGTACTGGGGATTGAACCCTACAACCCCAGTCTGATTTTATCTTTAATTTTGAAACAGGGTCTCTAAATTGCAGAGGGCCTCACCAAATTGCTGATGCCGGCTGCAAACCTGTAATCCTCCTGTACTGAGATTACAAATGTGCGCCACCATGCCTGGCTAAAGTCTATAATTTTGATAAGCTTTACTGTAGTGGGGAAGACTTATTTGTAAATACAGATTGACAGATGGAAAATTCTGTTAAAATAATGTATAGAAAGGACACAAACAATATTACTCCAATGGTTTTATTTATTTATTTATTTATTTATTTATTTATTTATTTTTGAAGTACTGGGGATTGAACCCAGGGGCATTCTACCCCCGAGCTACACCCCAGTCCTATTTTTTATTCTTTATTTTGAAACAGGGTCTCACAATAAGTTGCAGAGGGCCTCACTAAGTAGCTGAGGCTGGCCGCAAACCAGGATCCTCCCGTCTCAGCCTCCCAAGTACTGGGATTACAAGTGTGAGCCACCACGCCTGGCTCTCCAATGGTTTTATAACAAACAATTTATTGACCTTGAACAAGCCTCTTATATATTCTTATAATTAAAAAAATACTCTCTATTCCAAAATTAAAGTAGAAAATAAATCAATAAATTATTTCATGTTCACAAACAGAATGTTTAAAAAAATGGTTGAAACAGAAAGTGAAGGGTCATATGTTTTTTCTCATATGCGGAAGCTAGGGAGTAATCAGCATACCAGAAGGACTTCAGATAATGGAGGAGAAACTCCAGTGGAGCCAGGGAGGTGGTCTGGGGAGAGGGGTAGGGGAGAAGGATCAATGAAGGAATCACTTCCATTGGTACTATGTACATATATGAGAACATCAATGTCAATCTCAATGCCCTGTATGGAGAAGTGGGGGAATGGGGAGGGAGCCGGGGGAAAGTCCACCTAGTGCTGTGTGCACATATGTCACTATCACTATGAACTACATTATGATGTGAGACTATAATGCACCAATAAAAGTATTAAAAGAAATGGTTGCAATTTAATTAATTTGATGCCAAAGAACATTCTATATATCTCTTCCCAAAGCAACAAGTATCTCCAAACAGAGAGAAAAATTACCAAAAATGAATATAGCCTTTTGTCTTAATAAACAATGTTTCAGGTAAGTCTTCTAACTTGAGACAATAAAAAAATTTAAGAAGTGTTGAGTTGTCCAAAGCCTCCAAAAGTTTATTTTAGTGGCTAGCATACTTTAACCTAACACTCTAAATCTACAGTCACTAACTCAGAAAAAAGAAAATCTACAAGCTGTTTAAAAGATTTTAAAACATACATTTCTTTAAAAAAATGTGATTTGTTTTTCAGGCTAGAGGTTATTGTCAGATAATGAACAAAGAGCAAAAGAACATAATAGGTAGGTGGAAAGAGGAGAAAAATCTGAACGTTCCTAATCCTTACTCTGCCATTAAGTATGTGATTTGGGCACACCCTAACCCTCTCAGTTTCTCTCCTATAAAAATAAAGGAAAATTATCCAAGTGAAATCTAAGAAAAATATATAAACTGGCAGTAAATTATTCTTTTTCCCCCTCAAGATATGGTCACCACTCATCTTTCATTTAACATTCATCACCTGGATAATAATGCCAATAGAATTTCCTATTGGTGGCAGTAGCAACAAAGAATAAATTACATGTGAGTAAATCCTGCTCTACTAAATACTTTTCACCAAACAAACTTTTTGGTAATATATTTTTTAGAGAAAAGAATTATTATTTATATGTCCAGACATTATAACTGAAGTTTGCTTATTATTACCTGGGTACAGGGATCAATGTCTAATGACACAACTATGCAATTCTATAAATATGCTAAATCACAAAATTAGAAATAGGATTTTATGAAATAAATTTGCTTTGAATCTACATGCAGGTAAAATTAAAAATGATAGCAAAACTTAAGAAATATTTTCACAAATAAATGAAGATCTACACCAGCAGATCCTGAATACATACAAGGCAAATCTAGCTGAATGTCACAGTCATCACCACCAGCTCATAATTCTCCTGAAAGATTATAGGGATATATATAAATATATAGAGGTAATTTTTTAAAGGGGAAAGGTTTGTTGTGGTTCCTCCTCCCCTTGGGGAGAAGGTCTATAGCTTTTGAACACATTTTTGTGGCTATGAAGCACTAAGGTATATACTCTCATTTAATTCAGATCTTTTTTTTTCTTTTTTCTTTATTTTTTACTGATGCATTGTAATCATATATTTTGATGGGTTTCAGGGTTGTAAAAGTATACATGCACACATGGCTCATTAGCCCTCCCCCAATTCCTACCCCCATTCCCTCCCCCTTCCCTCCTTCTCATGCCTAGCATAGTAGTTGACTTTGACAAATGAGCACATGTACATCCTGTGCATTAGGGTGTTTCCCTCTCCCCCACACCTCCCTCAGTTAGGTCACCTTCTTTACTCATCTAAGGTTTTCTCCATCTCAACACCCTATTCTCCCTAGCTTCCCCTTATTAGGGAGAACATCCGACTTTTCACTTTTTGTGACTGACTAATCTCACTAAGCATAATGTTCTCTAATTCCATCCATTTCCATTCCATTTCCATGCAAATGATGTAATTTGTTTTTCTTTATGGCTGCATAAAATTCCATTGTGTACATATCCCATAGTTTTGTAATCCATTCATCTGTTGATGGACATCTTGGCTGGCTCCATAGTTTGACAATTGTGAATTGTGCAGCCATAAACATAGATACTCATGCATTAGTCTGGTAGTTTGGTTTCCATTCTTTTGGGTAGATACCTAAAAGTGGTATCGCTGGGTCATATGGTAGGTTCATTCCCATTCTTCTGAGGATCCTCCATACTGTTTTCCAAAGAGGTTACACTAATTTGCAATCCCACCAACAGTGAATTGGAGTTCCTACTTCTCCACATCCTCGCCAGCATGCTTGTTATTGTTTGTGTTTTTAATACTGTTTATATAAGTCTATTTTAGAAGTAACCACAACTAAAGAGCCACTATGCCATGGGCTTACATAATAAAATGTTCATTTTATAAAGTTATTAGGATCAAAATATTTACATATATAGTCCCAATATTTCAAAGGAGAAAAATATGGATAAGAAATGTTTTTCATTTATGTTTTCTACAGATGTTTCAAACTTTTTACTAAGCAGAAGATGGGCTTTGCTTTTTTTTTTTAAATATCAAAAGTAGTACATCAGCCGGGCGTGGTGGCACATGCTTGTAATCCTAGTACTTTGGGAGGCTGAGACAGGAGGATCGCAGATTCGAAGCCAACCTCAGCAACTTAGTGTGACCCTGTTTCCAAATAAGCAATAAAATCAATCTGGGGGTGTAGCTCAGAGGTAGAATGCCCTTGAGTTCAATCCCCAGTGCCAAAAAAACAAAAACAAAAAAAGTAGTACATCTATTCTATCACTGAAGAAAGGTGCTCTATAAATTTGGTGTTCTGTTTACATTCAAAATAATTATCCAAAAATCCAACAACTGAGTTCTTCGTAACACAGTATTGGTAAATGCATTCATATGTTCTATCTGCCCATAACTGTACCACAGATGCCAAAGCTTTGGAGAATTATACACCTGAAATTATTTCACATAAGCATTTTATTTCACAAATTTGAGAAAAAGTTAAGTGATTTGTGTAATAGAACAGAATGAATGGATTATTTGAAGATCTTAGGATCATACTTCAAGTTCTTCACCATTTCTTACTTTTCATCCTTCCAGTAAAATTAGTCAGTAACTCACTTTTTAAAAGGCATCATTTGCAAATATATGAAAACATTTCCATAGATAATTTATCTCATCATTGGTATTAGGAAAATTGGGTTTTTTCCTCTCAATTATGATCTTCACAGTGGAAAAGATAAAGCTTACACTTTTTTGACACATTCTTTTAAAATAAGTAACTTAACATCACACACCTCATTTCAGTGTGGTTATATTCTATCCTTCTGAATCCTGTGTGTGTGTGTGTGTGAGTGTGTGTACATACATTTGTGTACATGTGTTTTCAGGGGAAATGAGTGCCCATTTAAATTATATAAAAATTCTACAAACAAAGGAGTATCTTCAAGTTTTCACATAGGCTTAAGACACTGAGTAAGAGTAATAAATCAATCTAAAACATAAATGCTTTCTACTCCTTTAAATAAAATCTAATCAGTATTAAGAAAAAAAGGTGATAACTATTTTAATGATGCTTTAGACTTAGTTTTTGCAAAGTTATGTTCAGTAATAATTAAAAGTAATCCTATGACATTTGTGGTAAAAATCTCAAAAATCGGTTTGTGAACTAAATAAGTATTTGGGCTTTACAAAGTACTTAAGCCCATTTAATTTTTCATGCTTTACTAAAGACCTAAAGGAAAATAGAAAATAAAAAGTTCTAATGTATACATGATGTAATAAAGTTACTGAAATCCACAAGAAAAATAAGACAAGTGGATCTAGGTTAAAGCATCAAAAATGGAATTAAAGTAGTAAGAATAAAAATTCAAACTATTAACTACCAAAAACATAATAGTCATAAGCAGTGCAGGGAAGAGAGCAAGAAAAAAATGAGACCCAAGTTACTAATGACAGAGCAGCACTGTAACTAAAGTAACTTTAAACAATTCACAAAGACACAAGAAGATATGATATATTCTGTCCCTCCAGTAAGATGGCTGACCCCTAAAATATTATATACCATTTAAGACACATGCCAGAAAAAAACAATACAAATAAAGAAATGGAGCAAATAACTTGTGGGAAAGGATTAAAGGACTTTAAGAATTTGGCTAGGCAACAGTCATAGGAAAACAAAGAGTTAAAAAATTTTCCAAGGAAAAAGTAATAAAGGAATTTATTGACATTCATCTCTAAGTGATACCCTGGCCAACTACCCACCAATGTACATTCTATTACTTGTCCTCTGGTCTGTGTACTTTCACCATTTTTGTCTCTCTCTCCCTTAATTTCATTATTTTGTTTTCCTACTATCTTTTGTCCCACCAACTTGATTCATATCCCAAACTCTACAGTCAAATACTAAAAAGTTTAGAAATAACAAACCGATCCATCTAAACTCAGTATCTAGACAGCAAAATGAATCAATCACAACTCAAATTCATCACTGACATGGCTGAATAAATGGAATGATTTATCAGAGGAAGGTTGGGTTATATTATTCAATAGGCCATAGTTATAAACATGGGATAAAACCACAAAAGCAAAGTATCTGACAACTAATCAGAATACCTTATACTCTTTAAGCATTTTATTGACAAGGAGAAAAAAACTACATAATGTCCACATTAAAAGTAAGACACTTCTGAAGCCAGGCATGGTGGTGCACGCTTGTAATCCCAATGCTTGGAAGCCTGAGACAGGAGGATCGTAGGTTCGCGGCCAACCTCAGCTACTTAGTGAGGTCCTCCACAATTTAGTGAGACCCTGTTTCAAAATAAAGAATTAGAAAATAGGTCTGGGGGTGTAACTCAAAAGCAGAATGCCCCTAGGTTCAATCCCCAATTCCACAAAAAAAAAATAAAAATAAAAAAATAAAAAGGGTTTAGGTTGTAGCTTGGAGGTTGAATGCCCCTGGGTTCAATCCCCAGTAACACACACACACACACACACACACACACACACACACACAGTAATACACTTCTGGCCAGGCACAGTGGCACATGACTGTAATCCCAGTACTTGGGAGGCTGAGACAAGAGGATTGCAGGTTTGAGGCCAGCCTCAACAACTTAGCAAGGCTCTATTTCAAAATAAAAAATTAAAAAGGGCTGAGGATATGGCTTGAAGGTAGAATGTCCCTGGGTTTAATCCCCAATATCTATGGAAGGAAAAAAGTAATATACTTATGGTATAAACAAAAGGACATGTACTATATAATAGGAAAAATAAAAATGCAATACTTATATTTTTACTACCATCTACAACAAACCTCAAAGTTTGAAAACTGCAGGGATTCCCTAAGACAGATCAAGGAAAAATATTATATATTATAGGTTTGATTTCTTTTAAAATAAAAATTTTAAACAGAATACCAGTGAAACAAACATGGAAGAATTACTTATCATCAAATTTCTGAGTTATAAAAGTTAAAAAGGACTTTTAAGTCACACCAGCATATTTAAACCTTGAAAGAGCTTGAAATATTGTAGTTGATAATAATTTAACTCATCAAAATTAGCTTATTCATAAAATGAAAGCATATCTAATGTTATGAGTGACTGCATGCTTATGAAAACTCTTGATAGTGAATTATTACATAAAGTCAAAAGACAATCCCTAGAAGAGGGAATATTTAACTGTCTAAATTCCTGCTAAAGGTGGCAAATTGAGCACACATATTCCTTCCCTGCCAGGTACCCACTGAAATAACATAAGATAGATACTTAAAAATGATAGCACAAAGCCAGGAATGGTGACATACGCCTGCAAGTCTTGGGAGACTGAGACAGGAGGATCACAGGTTCGAGGACAGCCTCCACAACTTACTGAGACTCTCAGCAACCTAGAAAGACCTTGTTTCAAAACAAAAGAAAAAAATAAAAAAGGGCTAGGGGTGTAGTTCAGAGGTAGAATGCCTCTGGGTACAATTCCCAGTAACACACACACACACACACACACACACACACACACACACACACACACAAAATGATAGCATAAAAATTGTAAATTAACTGAGGATAAGACTAATATCAGTCTTTCCGATTCTTCCAGGTGTGGTGGTACATAACTATAATCTGAGTACTTGGGAGGCTGAGACAGGAGGACTGAAGGTTAGAGGCCAGCAAGCAGTAACTTAGCAAAATGCTATTTTGTTTTTTCTTGTTGTTGTTTGTTTTGTGGTACTGGGGATTGAATCCAGGAGCATTCTACCTCTAAGCTACACCCCCAGTCCTACTTTTTGTTCTTTATTTGAAACAGGGTCTCAATAAGTTGCAGAGGGCCTCACTAAGTAGCTGAGGCTGGCTGCAAACCCGAATCTTCCCGTCTCAGTCTCCCAAGTATTGGGATTACAAGCGTGTGCCACCACACCTGGCAGTCAAAATGCAATTTTGAAAAAGTACTACGGATGTAGCTCAGTGATAGAATGCCCCTGGGTTCAATCCCTAGTAAGATACAAAATGGGGACAGGAGGATTGTAGGTTCAAGACCAGCGGTGCATGGTAATTTAGCAAGACCCTGTTTCAAAATAGAAAATAAAAGCCAGGTGTGGTGGCATACTCCTATAATCCTAGTACATGGGAGGCTGAGATAGGAGGATAGCAGGTTCAAGGCCAGCCTCAGCAACCTAGCAAGACCTTGTTTCAAAATGAAGAGCTGGGAGTATAGCTCAGATGTAGAATGTCCCTGGGTTCAATCCTCAGGACAAAAAAATTTTTTTTAAATTAAAAATAAATAGAGCTTGGGGTGTAGCTCCGAGGTAGAATACTCCCTGGGTTCTATCTCCAGTACCAAAAACAAAACAAAACCCCCCAAAAACCCCGACAAATATAAGAATATAAAGAATATCTACGTATCATTAAGAAATAACCAAAAACATGGGCAAAAGGTAGAAGCCAGTCAGGCATTTCGCAAAATAGCAAACAGAAAGGGCCAATAAAAGCATACAAAAAGGGCTCGACCTAATTTCTGTGTGTGTGTGTGTTTGTGTGTGTGTGCACGTGTGCGTGTGCGTGTGCATGTGCATGTTTGCATGCGCAGTACTGGGGATTGAGCCCAGGGGCATTCTACCTGAGCTACACCCCCAGCCCTATTTTTTTTTAATTCTTTATTTTGAAACAGGGTCTCACTAAGTTGCAGAGGGCCTCACTAAGTAGCTGAGGCTGGCCGCGAACCTGCGATCCTCCTGTCTCCGCCTCCCAAGTACTGGGATTACAAGCATGCACCACCAGGTCCGGCTCAACCTGATTTCTAATCAGGGAAATACAAAATTAAAAAGATACTACTTTTTACTCACTAGTAAAAAAAAAAAAAAATAGCAGATTTTCATGTGTCTGAGGAAAAAGCTGGTATATTGGTAAGATGGAAAAATTACCAAGATACAACATTAAGTCAAAAAAGGGAGCTTAAGAGTGATAATCAGAGCCAGACATGGTGATGCACACTTGTAATCCCAGTATTTGGGAGGCTGAGACAGGAGGACTGCAGGTTCGAGGCCAGCCTCGGCTACTTAGTGAGGCCCTCTGCAACTTAGTGAGACCCTGTTTCAAAATAAAGAATAAAAAACAGGGCTTGGGGTGTAGATCAGAGTAGAATGCCCTTGGGTTCAATCCCCAGTACCACAAAAAAAAAGAGTGATAACCATATTTTTCTTAAATATAACACAAGAACTCCGAATTATTAATAGTATATACTCCTGGGGAGGAGAGTTTAAAAGTCGAGGAGGAAGAGGGGAAAATGAATTTTCTAATTTTACTGTATGCTATTTCTTCAACCTTTTACAAGAATTTAATCTTGAATAAAGTATTCAAAGAAAAAGTTAAATCAGTGTTAGTTAACAAAAGAGATAACATCTAAAGATAAAAAATAATTGCAGGATTTCTACAAAATCTAAGTAGACAGGATCAAATTGACAGAAAAATAAAAAGCAAAGCAAACCACAGGTGAAGCCACCTCAGATAAGTGTAATTCTTAGAGAGTCTTGGAAGCAAGGAAGAGTTGGCTGTTGAACAAACAACACAGTAGTTAAAATTAAATTCCCTCAGAACAGGTTGAGCCAACTGAACAACTCCCTCCCTTCCCCTCCTTGCCACAGGTCCAGGCACTCTGCCCTCTAGGGAGAGTTGTACCCCACCCACTTTCTATCAAAGAAAAGATCTGTTAAAGTAACATATCTAAACAAACCAGCTACCAAAAAACTCAGCTACAGCAAATGAAGGATCAAGATGAACAAAGGAAGAAATAAAGAAAATTCAAGGATCGGAAGGCAAGCCAGTGGCGTGGGGAGTCTACTTAATATCCTTAGAGACTGAAGTCCATACTGCAGACATAAATAAGTACAGGGAATTCTCCGTCTTGCATTTCCTGCAGATCAGAGTCAGGAAATTAAAACAAGAATTAATAAGTGGGATAGCATTAAACTACAAAGCTTCTGCTCATCAAAGGAAACCATCAAGAGCTTAAAGAGAACGCCAACAGAATGGGAAAAGATCTTCGCAAGCTATCCCTCTGACAGTGGTCTAATATCTAGGATATACAAAGAACTTAAAAGACTTTACACTAAGAAAACACACAATCCGATCAAGAAGTGGGCAACTGAAATGAATAGACACTTCACGAAAGAAGAGATACAAATGGCGAATAGGTATATGAAAAAATGTTCAACATCATTAGCAATCAGGGAGATGCAAATCAAAACTACTCTAAGATTTCATCTGACCCCAATTAGAATGGCAAACATTAAGAAGTCAAACAACAACAAATGTTGGCG
>PVJS01018245.1:17736-35320 GCA_004027185.1 Glis glis | reverse complement strand
GAGGTAGAACGCCCCTGCGTTCAATCCCCGGTGCCACACACAAAAAATTTTTTTTGCTCTATTTTTTGTTCTTTATTTATTTTTTTTATTTTTATTTTTTTGCGGTACCGGGGATTGAACCCAGAGGCGTTCTACCTCCGCTCTACGCCCCCGGCCCTATTTTTTATACTTTATTTTGAAACCGGGTCTCACGAAGTTGCGGAGGGCCTCACTAAGTAGAGAGAAAGAGAGAGACAGGGAGAGAGAGAGATAGAGCTGAGGCTGGCCGCGAACCTGGATCCTCCGGTCTCCGCCTCCCAAAGTATTGGGATTACAAGCTACCACGCCCAGCTTGTTCTTTATTTTGAAACAGGGTCTAAGTTGCGGAGGGCCTCACTAAGTAGCTGAGGCTGGCCG
Organism: Glis glis; assembly: GCA_004027185.1. Classification (NCBI taxonomy): domain Eukaryota; kingdom Metazoa; phylum Chordata; class Mammalia; order Rodentia; family Gliridae; genus Glis; species Glis glis. The sequence goes on along the minus strand of PVJS01018245.1, from coordinate 34,924 downwards.
CGAACCTGTGATCCTCTTGTCTCAGCCTCCCAAGTACTGGGATTACAAGCGTGCGCCACCATGCCCGGCTGCATCCTACTTCTGAGCTACACTCCCAGCCCTATTTTATTTTATTTTGAAACAGGGTCTCATTAAGATGCAAAGGGCCTCGCTAAATTTCTGAGGCTGGCCTCAAACCTGCTCCTCCTGTTTCAGCCCCCTAAGAACTGGGATTACAAGCATGAGCCACTATACTGGCTCGTACTTTTTTTTTTTTTTTTTTTTTTGGTGGTACTGGGGATTGAACCCAAGGGCATTTCATCTCTGAGCTACAACCCCAGCCTTACTTTATTTTTATTTTGAAACAGAGTCTTGCTAGGTTGACGAGAGTCTCACTACTTGCTGAGGCTGTCCCCCAACCTGCGATCCTCCTGTCTCGGCCTCCCAAGTACTGGGATTAGAAGCATGTACCACCATGCCCGGCTTCACTTATTTATGATAATTGCCTTGTGCACTATTAATTACACCAGCAATAGTTTAAAGAGAGAAATGAAGCCAGGGTCAGTGGTGCACGCCTATCATCCCAGTACTTGGAAGGCTGAGCTGAGAGGATAGCAGGTTGGAGGCCAGCCTCAGCAATATAGCAGGACCCTATTTCATTATCATTATTACTATTACTATTATTATTATTTGGTACTGGGGATTGAATTTAGGGGTATTCTGCCTCCAAGCTATACCCCCAGCCCTATTTTTATTTTTGAAACAGGGTTTCGCTAGATTGATGAGTCTCACTACTTCCTGAGGCTGTCCTTGAACCTGTGATCCTCCCGTCTCAGCCTCCTAAGTACTGGGGTTATAGGCGTGCACCACCACGCCTAGCAGCAGGATCCTATTTCAAAATAAAAAATAAAATAGGGCTGGGGGTGTAGTGCAGAGGTAGAACACCCTGGGTTCAATCCCCAGTACCCCCATATATATAAATTATACATATACATGTACACATACACACATATATGTATACATATATAATTATACATGACCAAGATTGTTCTAAGAATCCTGAGAACAAGCTGGGCATGGTAGTGTATACCTGTAATCTCAGTACTTGGGAGGCTGAGACAGGAGGATCATAGGTTCAAGGCAGCCTCAGCAAGTAGTGAGACTCTCATTAACCTAGTGAGACCTTGTTTCAAAATAAAAATGAAATAGGGCTGGAGGTGTAACTCAGAGGTAGAATGCCCCTGGGTTCAATCCCCAGTAACCACAAAACAAATTTCATGGGCATGGTGGTGCACACCTGTAATCCCAGTACTTGGGAGGCTGAGACAGGAGAATGGCAGGTTCGAGGCCAGCCTCAGAAACTTAGCAAGACCCTCAGAAACTTATGGAGACCCTGTTTCAAAATAAAAAGAGCTGGGGGTGTAGCTTAGAAGAATGCCCCATGACGGGCGTGTGGTGCACACTTGTAATCCTAGACCTTGGGAGGGTGAGACAGGAGGATTGTAGGTTCGAAGCCAGCCTCAGCTACTTAGTGAGGCCCTCTGCAACTTAGTGAGACCCTGTTTCAAAATAAAGAATAAAAAATAGGGCTGGGGATGTAGCTCAGAGGTAGAATGTCCCTGGGTTCGATCCCCAGTACCGCAAAAATGAAATAAATAAAATTTCCCAAAGATTTCTTTCTGCTGTGAGTCACTTGATTCTCCAACTGCCAACCAGACCGCAGGAATCCGCAGAGGCGAGCAGAGCTGATGTTTATACCCGATTTATTAGAGAGGTCTCTTCAACGTAAAAAGGGGTTGGGGTGGGGCCAGCTGTATATGACCATCACCTGGGGCAGCGACAGCTGTGCTGTCAGAGGCGCCATGGCCGGGGTCGGAGGGACACAGTCTCCTCATCAGTCAGGGCGGCGGGAGGCCGTGCTCCAGATTGTCACACACCAGATCTGGGGGCTAGGGACGAGGGACCCCCGGTGAGAATTAAGACACACGAGGTTCGCAGTTGTTTTGGAATCCATTCAGCCATAAAAAAACGACACTGGGGTGGGGACAGGCGGTGAAGTTTTGAACCACCAGAGGAGAGGAGTGGGGGGGCGCTTGTCCTGGGGTGGGGACCGAGGGGCTATGGCGACAGTACCATGGCAAGGGATCCCACGGGGCCGGGAGTATTGCACTGAGCCAGGTGTGGGGTGGAGGGGGGTGTGTCCGATGGCTTGGGGGGGCCGGAGCTGGAAAGGGGACACCTGGAAGTCTGCCTTGTCGGTCTCAGAGAAAACGCCTCTTGGCCTGTACAGTGCGCTGTCACTCGGACGCTGTCCGTGGTCTCAGCAACAGCAGCCGTCCGAGAGGCAAGCCGACCACGAAGGTATTTACAGGGTCCCCTGGGAGGGGAGTCAGCTGGGTGAGCCCAGGGCCCTCCTCGTGGGGCCTGCGGGAAGCCATGAATTTGCCAATGGGTACAGGTAGGTCTTGCCTTTCCGTCCCCCTGCCTGAAAAAACGAAGCAAAGGCGGCCCCTTGATGCAGTCGGAGGGACCCTTAACATCCGCCGTCTGGTCCCCCAGAAAAAGACCAAATCACAACCAAGACGGGCGTGGTGGCGCACACCTGTCATTCCAGTGCTTGGGAGGCTGAGACAGGAGGATTGCCGGTTCGAGGCCACCGTCAACTACGTAGCAAGACCCTCTGCAACTTAGCGAGACTATGTCTCAAAATAAAAATAAAAAGGGCTGGGGGTGTAGCTCAGAGGTAGAATGCCCCTGGGTTCAATCCCCAGTACCATAAAAAGACCAAAAAAAAAAAAAAAACCAGGAACCATCACAACCAACATGATAGGAGTCTCCAAAGGGGTTTTCATGACAACGTAAAGATTAGACTGGAAATGACATCCACGGGGGCTTGTAGATCCCTCCTGCTTGTGGGTCCCCGCTGGCCACGCCCCTCTGGGACAAGCCACCCTGGCAAGGCCCTGGGCCACCTTGGTGGGCTCGCCTCATCTGGTGCCAGGTCTCTGGGAACCTTGGCACAGCCCTGGAGACCCGGGCACGGCGATGACAAGCTGCCCAGGCTCTGACACCCCTTCTGCCCCACGCCCCCAGGTGTCTGCGGGTCCTTCAGTGCGGCGGGCGGGGGCTGGACACGGCCAGCAGCGGGATGCCAGTCTGTGAACCGAGGTCTAGGGTGCCTCCTGCCCGGCCAGGTCTGCATGAAACGCCTGTTGTTTCCTGGTGGGGACCCCAGATGGGCTCCTTCCAAGGCGCCCCTGAGCCTGGCAGCAGCTGGCCTCCGAGGTCAGATGTGGGGGTGTCCTGGAGGGACGCAGCAGCCTGGACCTTTCTGGCAAGTTGCTGGCAACAGCCGGTCCTTGCGCTGGCTCCATCCTGCCAGGGGCAGGGGCAGAATTCTTCCGGAAGCTGAGGTTTCTGCTCCAAGAGTGCCCCATGGGTGGGGATCGGCAGGCTGGGGGGCCATCCTGCCCTCCAGGGGTCCCCGTGCAAGGGGCAGGCGATGGCTCCAACCTGTCCCTCTCCAGGACAGCGGCTCTGTGTAACCCCACGGCTTCCTCTCAGCTCACAGCCGGGCGCTTTGCTTTGAAGGGGTGAGACCCCCGCGGGGTCTTCTGGGGCACCACGTGACCCCCATGGGACCCAGCAGCTGTGGCGGGTGAAGCCCTCCGGCTGCCGGGCTGGGATTGGAACTCGGACTGTTCTTGCTCACGGGGCACCTGGGTCCTGGCTGTCTCTCCTGGAGGCCGAAAACAGATGTGGGGAGGCCTTGGCAGGACGGAGGCCCCCAGCCCTGAGCCGAAGGGGGACCCACCACAGCCCGGGAGGCACCAGGACCGCTCGCTGCAGGCGGCTCACCCGGTTGAGGCTGGGAGTGTGACCTGCCAGGGGACCAAGCCCCGGGACCAGGTCCCCAGGGTGACAGCGCGGCCTTGTTCCTGGGCAAGACACACGCAAGTAGTCTTTCTTTCCTTTTTTGTGTGTGTGTGTCTTTTTGTTTTCCCTAAAAAAGCACACTCGTGCTTCAGTCTCTGTGCAAAGAGTAAGGACCAAAATAAATAGATGATTTGACCTCCGGCAGGCCCCCGCCGCAGGTAGTTGACGGGCGCGGCAGCCCTGGGGTGGCCGAGTGGCTCACAGCCATGGGGGAGAGGAGGGGCCCCTGCGGGCTTCCAGGAGGAGGAGGAGGACAGGTTGGCCGGGACGTCTGCCAAGCTCTGGGCCTCCGCTGGGCACCGGGCTCCGGGTCGGGTTGGGGACTGCATAGACATTACTGCAAGAGGCAAGAGGGGCAGGTGAGGAGGGGCGGGCAGAGCGATGACCCCCCACCTGAGCCAAGGGCCCTGAGATACTTACCCCAGGGCCCCCAGAGGCAGAGCGCTCCCCGCCCGCCCGGCCTGACCCCCGCCTGGCGGCCACTTACTGTGTCGCTCTCGCCGTCGGAGGCGGCCTGGGCCTGCGCGCTATAGTGGAGCGGGGAGTACACCCAGCTCCGGTCGTCGGTGGGCTGGCGCGGGCGGGCGGGTGCACGTGCAGGAGGGGCGGGCGGGCGCAGAAGAGCAGGGTGCGAGGAGGCGAGAGACAGGCCGGGGAGGAAGGAAGAGAGAGGAGAGAATAAAAGAGGCAGACCCCCTGGGCAGGACGCCCTCACTGACCCCATCGCCAGACCCCGACCCCAAGGCCCTGAGCGCAGCAGGTGGCAGCGGCGGCAGCAGCGTTAGTTCAGTACAGGCGGCAGGGACAGCAGGACACAGGGAGGGAGCACGGGCTGGGGGACAGGGTGGGCGGGTTTGAGCCTGGGCCTTGTCCTCCCTCCTCCACTTCCTCCCCCTCCTCCTGCTCTTCCTCCCCTTCTTCCTATCCTCTCCCTCCTCTTCTTCTCCTTCTCTTCTTCCTCCTCCTCCCCTTTCTCCTCTGTCCTACCCCCTTCTTAGTCCCCTCCTTTTTCCTCCTCCCTTTTCTCCTCTGTCCTCCTTCTCTTCTTCCCCTCTTTCTTTTCCGCCTCCTCCCCTTCTTCCTCGTCCTGCCCCTCCTCCTCAGAAACTGGAGGACCCTGACCTCCGTCCTGCCTGGTCCCCCCTCAGCCTCCGTCCTGCCTGCTATGCTGGCACTGAGGAGGGGAGTCCCGGGGCCTCCAGGGAGGGTCCTGGGTGGCCTGGCTGCCAGGGCTCAGGCCTCCATCGTCCTGGAGTGCGGGGACACCCCCAGGCAGTGTGGTGCAGTGCGGTCAGAGCCCCGTTCAGGTCCCCATGGGGCCATCCAGGGGCTGGTTGAGGGGTCCCAGTGACACCTGGATTTCAGGAGGAGAGGGCGCGCCTGTCCCTTCTCCGGGCCACTCCAGGCTAAAGGAACATCCCGCGCTGGGGGCTCTCCTCTCCTGTTGCTCCCTCCTTTCTCCCGGGAACTCGGGGTCCCTCCGCGGCCCAGACCCACCCCTCCTGCCTCTGCTCCCTACAACGATGCCCTGCCGGCTGCAGTCCAATGGCGTCTCCTCCCCAGCGCCCCCTCTGAGGGGACCTGCCCACCTGCTCCCCGGGAGTCAGCGTGGGTGACTGGTCTCTGCCTGCCCTGGCTCGGTCCTGGGCTCGGGTGACCCCCACCTCGGCAGTGGGGTTTCCTCTGCCCCGCACCTCTGTGCCCCCAAGCTCCAGCGCCTCCCGACACCTGGGCTGCCGGTACTCAGGCAGTGAGCGCGCGGGAAGACATCATAAGGCAAGTAGGAGTCCTCTGGCCACAGACAGACCCTGACCTGGGAGGATCCAGCTCCCTGGCCCTGGGGCCAGTGCAGGGCGCCTGCTCCCACTGGAGCTCAGCAACGCAGGACCCCCGCTAAGCCCCCAAGGGCCACTCAGGGGAGGGCCCTCCAGGCCTCCTCAGAGCCGCCTCTGGGAGGGGCGGCCAGAGCCCAGCGCTGCTTTTGGCAGGGAGGGCTGAGCCCTGGACACCTAGCAACCGTGTTAGAACAGGAGGCGGAGTCAGCACCCGTCCTCCAGGAGGCGGGATCTGGGGCCCTGGGGCAGCTGCAGGAAGGTCGGGGCGTTCTGCCCGGGTCACCCGGCCACTCCCCTCAGGTCTCTACACTTTAGTTTCTGTGGCGCCACTGTCCTTTCCTCCTCCACGTCTCCAACCCAGGGACCTGTCAGAGGCCCTGCCCTGCTGGGTCCTCCAGCCTCTGCCAGAGCCGCCCTGGCGCTCTGAGGTCATCTCCGGGGTCCCCCACCGCCCTTGTTTCCTGCTCTTTCGGTTGGAGACAACGTGACTGGCAGAATGGGGCGTGCCCTTCTTTCCTTGGGGTCACCTCATGGTGCCCAGAACACAGTGAAACCCAGAGAGGTTCGCTGATGGGGTTGGGGGCAGCCTGAGGGCTTTGTGCCTCTTGTGTCAGATCCAAGCCCAGCTCTGGTGCTCTGCAGCTCTGAGCAGGTGACTCACCCTCTCTGAACCCCTTGTTTATTGTACATAATGGCAATTAAAGGAACCCACTGAACTGGGCATGGTGGTGCACACCTGTAATCCCAGTACTTGGGAGGCTGAGACAGGAGAATCACAGGTTCAAGATCAGCCTCAGCAATCTAGCAAGACTCTTAAACTAGCGAGACCGTGTTTCAAACAAAAAAGAAAATAGGTCTGGGGGTGTAGCTCAGAGGTAGAATGTGCCTGGGTTCAACCCCTAGAACCAAAAAAAAAAAAAAAAGAAAAAAGCTGAGCGTAGTGGCGCATGCTTATAATCCTAGTACTTGGGAGGCTGAGACAGAAGGATCACCGGTTCAAGGACAGCCTCAGCAAGTAGTGAGACTCATCACCCTATCGAGACCCTGTTTCAAAATAAAAATAAAAGCCGGGCATGGTGGCACATGCTTGTAATCCCAGTACTTGGGAGGCCGAGACCGGAGGATCTGAGTTTGCGGCCAGCCTCAGCTACTTAGTGAGGCCCTCTGCAACTTAATGAGACCCTGTTTCCAAATAAAGAGTAAAAAATAGGGCTGGGGGTGAAACTCGGAAGTAGAATGCCCCTGGGTTCAATCCCCAGTACCGCAAAATACATACATAAATAAATAAATTAATTAATTAAAATAGAGCTGGGGGTGTAGCTCGGAGGTAGAATGCCCTGGGTTCAATCCCCAGTACCACCAAAAAAAAAAAAAAAAAAAGAAAGAAAAGAAAAAGAAAAAGAGCCCCGCACTGTACCGTGACTAGTGGCATCCTGGGCCCTGGGTGGTGAATGTCTACTGAATGGCGGGTCTGGGGGTCTAGGGACCTGGCTGTGTCTAAGCTCCGTGGGCTCTGTGAAGGGGGATTGCAGGTACCAGCTGTGCCGTCCTGCTGGCTCCTGAGGCCGCCCAGCTGTCCCTGGTGGCCCGCCCTGCACAGCCAGGTCAGGACGACAAGAAGCATCTGCCCTTCCTGCCTGGCATGGAAGGCCGGGATGAGGAGGGGCAGAGGCGGGCGCGCTACGGTGAGGGCAGCCTGGTGACGGTGCCCGGCACTCCCGGTGCCCACTTCCGCCTGGGACCAAGATGCACACGGAAGAGCGCCCTGCGGGGCTGGCCTGGCCGAGCTCAAGCCGACTCCGCTGAGACCCTCAGGACGCGGGCACGGTGTATCCGGGCCAGGACCCGCAGCTCCCTACTGCCCCGAGGGGGGCAAGGCCCCTTCTCCCCGGGGGGCCGGCTGCGGTCACTTACAGTCCCCGAGGAGCTCAGCGTCACGGCCCGCAGTCGGCGATGACGGGGAGAATAAATCCAGTATCTCCCATCGGCGAACTGGGCGGGCCGGAAGGCCGGGCGGGGGAGAAGGAAGAGAGGACAGAGGATGAGGGGACAGGCGGGGACAGGCGGGAGAGACGGGCTGCAGGGTGGGGGACAAGCCGAAGGTGGAAGCGGAGGTGGGTGGATCCCACCGAGGCCTGCTACCTACTCCACGGCCCACCAGTGTGGAGACCGCCACACACTGCGAGGTGTGGCCCAGGCGGCCCGCACTGACCGGACGTGAGCCTGGGTGGGGCCACGACACAGGAAGGGCCCAGATGGGGACCTCGGCCCAGCGCAGCTCAGAGACAAAGCGGGGTGTGTTAGTGAGGACGCAGCGCTGGCCCCTGCCCCCCAGTAAGAATGGTGGTCTGGGAATGGGAGGAGCTGGTGGGGCCCTGCCTGCCCCTGGGGCAGCCACGATAGCCCCGGGGACCCTGGAGTGTGTCTACCTGTGGGGGTGGGGAGGCGCTCCCCGCTGGGGATGGACGTTCTCCGGTCCACAAGGCCGGGTCAGAGCCAGCCTCCTCCAGGAGCAGTGTGTGTCCCTGACCCACAGAGCCAGCAGCCTGGAGCCCTCCTGCCCCTCACCCGCCCTCCTGGAGGGCAGAGCCCAACTGGCCTTGCCCCACCCACAAGGAGAAGAAGGTTCTGGAGACTTGCAGGCTGCTGAGGACCCAGGACCGAAGGCTGAGGGTTAGACAACGTCAGGGGCCACGTGGCCTGGCCGGGCGGTGGTGCAGGGGCCCCAGGGTCAGCTCCAGAGCTGCGGAAGGCCTGGCCGTGTAGCCAGGGCAGGAGCCGCTGCCCCAGGGGGTGAGAGAAGAGAGAGTAGGTGTGTGCAAGCGCCGCAGGAGTGTGGGTGTACATGTGCACGCAGGAGGGTGTGCACCAGCGTGTGGACACCACGGAGCGCGCATGTGCCATGGAGTGCAGGCTCCGCAGGGACTTACAAAGTAGATGTCGGTGGCGGGCGCATCCTCCTCGTCCGAGGCCTGGCTGGCGGGCTCCGAGGCCTGGCTGGCGGTTTCTACTTCCACAGAGGCGGCGGCGGCAGTGGCAGCAGCAGCACTGGTGGAGGAGGTGGCGTCGACCCTGGCGACAAGGGGCAGGGGCACACATGGGAATCCTGGGCAGTTCTGGGAGGCACCTCCTGGTTCTCAGGAGCCTCGGCCGGGGCTGCGGCCTGCTTCCTGGCATCACCGCTGACACCAGCGGTGACTCAGAAGCCCAGGACAGGCGTGTGCCCTGGCAACACGAGAAACCATGCACGCCGCGGCTACCCCGCGGCCATCTGCCCCGCGTGGACGGTGGCCCTAGCCCTGCCCTCGCTCGAGATGCCACCTGGGAGGTTGCTTCCCTTCTCCGAGCCTCAGTTTCCTGATCCAGAAAGTGGGGTACTGCCGGGCGTGGTGGCGCACACTTGTAATCCCAGTACTTGGGAGGCGGAGACCGGAGGATCTGGGTTCAAGGCCAACCTCAGCTACTTAGTGAGGCCCTCTGCAACTTTGTGAGACCCGGTTTCAAAATAAAGTATAAAAATAGGGCCAGGGGTGTAGCGCGGAGGTAGAACGCCCCTGGGTTCAATCCCTGGTACCGCAAAAAAAAAAAAAAAAAAAAAAGAAAATAGGGTACACTGGACCCGTCTCTGACAGGGCAGGATTCTCTCTCCTCTTCTCTTTTCCTTTCGCTGAACCTTCCAAAGCCTTCAATGAATTAACCCTTGGTGGGGTGTGCTACAGCTATCCCTGGTTACAGACAAGGAAACTGAGGCTAAGAGAGAAGGTGAGGATGCACCTGAGGTCACCGCTGGGGTATGACATTCGTCACATGAATGATGTTAGGGACCTGTTCCCTGTCATGTTACAGGTAAGGTTATATATGTGTGTGTATGTGTGGTACTGGGGATAGAACCCAGGGACATTCTACTTCTGAGCTACACCTCCAGCCCCATTTCACTTATTTATTTGTGTGTGTGGTGCTGAGGATTGAACCCAGGGGCATTCTACCTCCAAGCTACACCCCCAACCCTATTTTATTTTTTGTTTAGAAACGGCGTCTCGCTAAGTTGCTGACAGCCTAAGTTGCTGAGGCTGGCTTTGAACCTGCGATCCTTCTGTCTCAGACTCCCAAGTACTGGGATATTCTTTTATTTTGAAACACGGTCTCACTAAGTTGCTGAGGCTGGCTGTAAACCTGTAATCCTTCTATCTCAGCCTCCCAAGTACTGGGATTACAGAGGTGCACTGCCACACCAGGTATGGTAAGGTTTCTTTCTTTCTTTCATTATTTATTTTTGTGGTGCTGTGATTTGAACCCAGGGGCGTTGCACCTCCTAGCCCTATTTTAATTTTTATTTTGAAACGGGGTCTCTAAATTGCTGAGAGCCTCGCTAAATTACTGAGGCTGTCCTCCAACCTGTGATTCTCCTGTCTCAGCCTCCCAAGTACTGGGATTACAGGTGTGTGCCAGGACCACCTGAAGGTGAGGCTATTATTGGCAAAGGCCAAGAGAACCTCCACCGGGCCAGGTTCAGGAAGAGCAGAAGGCCGAGAGCGGCAGGGACTCACACGTGTGCGCGTGTAAAGCCAACTCTCAGCGGCGCAGTGCAGCCTGGGAACCCACACTGTTAAGCGCTAAGCAAAGGTCTCCCCAAATAGAAACAAAACGGTACAGAAAGCACTGTGGCACGCCGTGTCATCTCAGTGACTCGGGAGGCTGAGGCAGGAGGACCGCCAGCTCAAGGCCAGCCTGGGTGACTTAGTGATACTCTGCCTCAAAATAAAGTAAAAAGGGCTGGGGTCAGCTCAGTGGGAGAGAGACCTGGGTTCTACCCCCAGTATGACCAAAAAAAAAAAAAAAAGGAAAGAAAAGAAAAAGGAAAGGAAGAAAAACGTTCAATAAAAAAATCCTTAAATATTAGCCAGGCACAGTGGTTCGTACCTGTTATCCCAGGGGAGGATGAGACAGGAGGATCACAGGTTCAAGGCCGGCCTCAGCAACTTAGTGAGGCCCTGCTTCAAAATAAAATATAGCCAGGCATGGTGGCGCACGCTTGTAATCCCAGGACTTGGGAGGCTGAGACAGGAGGAGCGCAGGTTTGTAGCCGGCCTCAGCAATTCAGGCTCTCAGCAACTTAGCGAGACCCTGTTTCCAAATAAAACATTAAAATATGGGTCTGGGGGTCTAACCCGGAGGTAGAAGACCCCTGGGTTCCATCCCCAGTACCATCAAAATATAAATAAATAAATAAAATAGGCTAGGCATGGTGGCACACACTTGTAATCCTAGTACTTGGGAGACTAACGAAGGAGGATCGCAGGTTCGAAGACAGACTCACCAATGTAGTGAGGCTCTCAGCAACCTAGTGAGACCCTGTTTCCAAATAAGAAATAAGAATCGGTCTAGGGGTATAGCTCAGAGGCAGAATGCCTCTGGGTTCAATCCCCATACCACAAAAAATAAATAAATAAATAAAAAATAAATAAAATAGGGCCAGGGGTATAGCTCAGAGGTAGAATGCCCCTAGGTTCAACCCCCAGTACCAAACAAACAAAAAAAGTCCTTAAACATTTAGAGATTCAAAAACTCTTTTATTTATTTATTTATTTTTTTTGCGGTACCGGGGATTGAACCCGGGGGGTTCTACCTCCGCGCTACACCCCCGGCCCTATTTTTTTTATACTTTATTTTGAAACCGGGTCTCACGAAGTTGCGGAGGTCCTCACTAAGTAGAGAGAGAGAAAGACAGGGAGAGAGAGAGAGAGAGAGAGAGAGAGAGAGCGCTGAGGCTGGCCGCGAACCCAGATCCTCCGGTCTCCGCCTCCCAAAGTACTGGGATTACAAGCGTGCGCCACCACACCCGGCTCAAAAACTCTTAACCAGGGGCTGCCCCTGTACTGTGCACATTGGGTCGTCCTCTGGGGCTGGCATCCTGAGCACTACAGGGTGCTGAGCAGCATCCCTGGCCTCTACCGGCTCCAATCTAGGAGCTCCCCCAGTTGTGACAGCCACACTTGTCCCCAGACCTTGCCTGGTGTCCCCTGGGGGCAGAATCACATGGGGTTGAGAATCCCTGCCTTGGGTCAAAGAAGGACTTAAAAGCAAAATCACAAGCTATCCGGGAACCTGGAAGAAAAGCCCCTGGTGACCACCTCCGTGCCGCTGGCTCCTCCCCTGGAGAGGCACTCACCCCGCGTCCTCCTCCTTGGGAACTGTGACCTCCACGCTGCACGTGGGCTCCACCTGCACTGTGATCTGCTGCAGGTCCTCTTCCGTATGCGGCTCCTCCTGGGGCCTGCGGGCAAAGGAAGCCGAGCCTGTTTCCCTGCTCCCACCCAGGAGCGCCCCTGAGCTTCAGGCCAGTGCGCATGTCCAGTCCCAATGGGGAGTCCAGCCCAGGCCTGGTGCTTCTGGCTGTCAAGCCCCGCCCAGGGGCTGCCCACCTGGAGCCCTCTGTGACCCGAGAAGGCACGGGGCGCAGTGGATCGTGCCCTCCCTCCTGGGGGAGCTGGGCTGCTGCCTCCGTGTCCAGACCCAAGGCCTGGCTACAGGAGGTCAGAACATTCTAGCAATCGGGCCTGGGCATGCAAAGTGGGTCGCGTATAGGTCTCCTGAGGGCTGTGGAGTGGTAGCTGGGGCACGAGGGGAGGGGGCTGGGGTCTCACCGGCCATCATGTCCGGAGGACTGTGTGCGCCGCCTATAGAGGGAAGACAGACAGGTGATGGACGCATGGCCGCCGCCCTGGGTCCAGCAGCGGCTGGAGAAAGCCCCTGACCAGGCTCAGGAAGCAGACAGAGGTCCTGCCCACCTGCACTATGAAGGGGACGCTCCTCCCTACGCCCCACCCACCCATCTCCCTGCTGCCTGGACCCCCCTGAAGCCCCACCCACCTGCAGTGCAGCTGCCCCGCCCATCTACCAGGACGCCCCGCCCACCCCGCTCTGCCCCACCCACTTCCTTGGTGTGTGTGCCAGGGATTGAACCCAGGGGCATTCTACCTCCGAGCTATACCCCCAGCCTTATTTTATTTTTTATCTGGGAACAGGGTCTCACTAAGTTGCTGAGGCTGGCTTTGAACATGCGATCCTTCTATTTCAGCCTCCCAAGTACTGGGATTACAGTCCTGCGCCACCACACCGGGTTTCCCACTCATCTTTAAGGAAGTTGCTTCTCCCATCTGTCCCAATATGTCCCACACACCTCCCTCCGCTCCTCTCCTGCCCCACGATGCCCCACCCACCAGCTCGGCCCGGCCCACCGGCACCTAGGCTGCCCCGCCCACCTCATCTGCGCTGCCCAAAAGCCCAGTCCACCCAGCTCGCCCGCCCACCTGTATCGTGGCTGCTCTGAGGTCTCCGATGGGGACCGCTCTGGGATGGACAGGGAGGTGGATGACAGGGTTGTGGCGATGGAGGCGGTGGTGGCTTCCTCAAAAGAAGGCGGTGTGCAGGGCAGGAGGTCGGGCCGGCCTGTGGGGAAGGGCTGGTGGGCACCTCTTGGAGTTCCGGGCCCCCAACCTGTGGCCGCACCTTCTGCTGGGACCCACCCCCCCACCTGCCGCTCCACTCATCTCCCCACACAGCCTTTAATAAGGCGACTATGAGCCGGGTGCGGAGGCCCACGCCTGTAATCCCAGTACTTGAGAAGCTGAGACAGGAGGATCGCAGGTTCAAGGACAGTCTCAGCAAGTAGTGAGACTCTCATCAACCTAACGAGACCCTGTTTCAAAATTAAAAGAAAATAGGAAGCCGGGCGTGGTGGCGCACGCTTGTCATCCCAGTACTTGGGAGGCGGAGACCGGAGGATCCGGGTTCGCGGCCAGCCTCAGCTACTTAGTGAGGCCCTCCCCAACTTCGTGAGACCCCGTTTCAAAATAAAGGGTAAAAAATAGGGCCGGGGGTATAGCTTGGAGGTAGAACGCCCCTGGGTTCAATTCCCAGTACTGCAAAAAAAAAGAAAAAGAAAAAGAAAATAGGGCTAGGGGTGTAGTTCAGAGGTAGAATGCCTCTGGGTTCAATCCCCAGCACCACGATAAATAAATAAATAAATAAGAATATGGAGCCGTGTATGGTGGCGCACGCCTATAATTCCAGTACTTGGGAGGCTGAGACTGGAGGATCACAGGTTCAACGCCAGCCTCAGCAACAGCAAGGCCCTCTGCAACTTAGCAAGACCCTGGTTCAAAAATAAGAAATAAGTCAGGCATAGTGGCGCACGCTTGTAATCCCAGTACTTGGGAGGCTAAGACAGGAGGATCACAGGTTCCTGGCCAGCCTCAGCAACTTGTGAGGCTTTCCACAACTTAGTGAGACCCTGTTTCAAAATAAAGAATAAAAGCCGGGCATGATGGCGCACGCCTATAATCCTAGTACTTGGGAGGCTGAGACAGGAGAATCGTAGGTTCGAGGACAGTCTCAGCAACTAGTGAGACTCTCATCAACCTGGCGAGACCCTGTTTCAGAATAAAAATAAAATAGGGCTGGGGGTATAGCTTGGAGTTAGAATGCTCCTGGGTTCAATCCCTAGTCCCCCCCAACACACACACAAAGAATAAAATACAGCTGGGGGTCTAGCTCGGAGGCAGAATGCCCCTGAGTTCAATCTCCAGTACCCTTCCACACACACACAAAATAGAAAATGGTTGACTTCTTCCCCTGCACAAAAACTTCCAGTAGCTTCTCATTGCTCTCAGAACTAACCCAAACCCCTAACACAGTCCTTGGGGTCCTGCAGAACCTGCTGGGCTCCTGCCTGCTCTCCCCTTCTCTCTCTCCTGGGCTTGCTCTGTCTCCCACACACCAGGCTTGGTCCTGCCCCGGGGCCTTTGCACAGGCCTGCCCTCTGCCTGGGATGCTATTCCCCCGGCCTCTCCTTGCCTAAACTCCTTGACCCTAGGGTTAGGGGTTAGCCAGGAGGAACCTTCCAGAACATCAGGCCCCTCCCCATGGAGTGCTTCCTCCTACCTGTGACATCTCTGTACCCCTCTGCAGGCAGTGGCAGTTATAATGATATCTTTTTTTTATGGGGGATACCTGGGATTGAACCAGGGGCATTCTACCTCCGAGCTACACCCCCAGCCCTATTTTTTATTCTTTATTTTGAAACAGGGCTAAATAGCTGAGGCTGGCCACGAACCCAGATCCTCTGGTCTCAGCCTCCCAGGTACTAGGATTACAAGCGTGCACCACCGTGCCTGGCCCTAGCCCTTTTTATATTTTTTTGTTTTCGAAACAGAATCTCACTAGGTTGCTGAGATTCTCACTAACTTGCTTAGGCTGTCCTTGAACCTGCCTTTGTAACTTTTTTATTTTGAAACAGGGTCTTGTTAAGTTGCTGAGGCTGGCCTTGGACCTGGATCCTCCTGCCTCAGCCTCCCAAGTACTGGGATTACAGGCATGCGCCACACCGCACCCGGCAATAGCAGTGTCTTCTACACAGTTCTCCGTGTGGCTCTTGCTGCTGGGGGCGGGGCCCAGTCCCAGTAGCTCCCGCTTGCCACCCCTCTGTAGATGGCAAATCCGGCAGCTGTGGCCCATCGCCCCAGCGTGGTCAGTCACCTTCGTCCTCCAATGTGGGGTAGCTGCGGGCGCCCCGCAGATCATACTGCGCGTCCTCTCGCTCGCTGGGGATCTGGCTGGCCGAGAAGGCGGCCGTGGGCCCCAGGGGCTTGACAGCCAGCAAGGCACTGCGCCCCTTCTTGGACGGGGAGGACTTGAGGGCTGCGAGGGAGGAGCAGAAGGGGAGGTCATGTTTGGGGTCCCTCCGGCCTCCCTCTGTGCATGCAAACCTGGTTGGCCCTAGCCGTCCCCTCAGGGACCTTCTGCTCCCCGACAATCCGGCCCCAGCCTGTCTGTCCCTCCCGGCTCGGGAGCCTGGGCTCTGCCACTGGGCACTGTCCTGTCTCTAACTTGGCCTCTCTGAGACTGTGGGGACCCAGCCTTTTGGGGGCCTGTCCGTGCTTGGGGACCCCAGAGAGAGCAGCAAAAGTCACCGCCACTGTCCACCTAATGGTAGGTGGGCCCGTCCCCAGTCCCTGCTGTCAGATGGAGACCTAGGACCTGGGGGCGCTGGGTGTTGGAGTCAGAGCTCAGCGCTCAGCCCCGCTGGCTGTGGGACCTGGGGAGGTGGCTCAGCCTCTCTGGGCCCCTGTGGCCTCCACTGTAGCATCTGTGTTACGAGGGGCCCGGACCCTGTGAGAAACCCACTGGAGGCAACACCCACCGGCCCTGTTCTGGGGCTCACTGTCCCCCTTCTCCCCCCACCCCGTCCCTCCCGCCCCAGGGGCTCAGGCGGCTCACAGGAGTTCTTCCGAAAGACCGTGGTGCTCATGAACTTGTAGAAGCGCTCGGCGTAGAAGCTGGGGCGGTGGACAGACACTGTGTCCTGGAAGAGAAGCGGGGTGCCCGCGGGCGGAGGCGGGTCAGCTGCTGAGCCTGGGCAGCCTCTGCGAGGGAGGCCCAGGGACTGCGCTGGGTGCTGCACCCACCACTGAAAAAGTGTCATGGCTTTGCGGGGGGGGGACCTGGGGGAGAACTGAGGAACAGTGATCAGAGGCTCCCCCCAGGGAACTGGGGGACAGGGAAGAAGGGAGATCACTTTACCATAAACCCATCAGCAATTAATTTTTTTTTCTTTGCTACTGGGGATTGAACCCAGGGGCCTTCTACCTCCAAGCCATAGCCCCAGCCCTATTTTATTTATTTATTTGTGGTACTGGGGATTGAACCCAGGAACATTCTACCTCCAAGCTATGCCCCCAGTCCTATTTTATTTTTTATTTGGAAACAGGGTCTTGCTAAGTTGCTGAGGCTGGTCTCAAACCTGCAATTCTCCTGTCTTAGCCTCCCAAATACTGGAATTACAGGCGTGTGCCATTATACTCACTTTCTTTTCTTTCTCTTTTTCTTTTTTTTGTGGTACGGGAGATTGAACTCAGGGGATTCCTACCTCCGAGCTACACCCCCAGCGTGATTTTATTTTTTATTTTGTATGATGGTCTCGCTAAGTTGCAGAGGCTGGTCTCAAACCTGTGATTCTCCTGTCTCAGTCTCCCAAATACTGGGATTACAAGTATGTACCACCATGGCCGGCCACACATGCTTTCTATTTTATTTATTATTGAAACAGGATCTCACTAAATCGCTGAGGGTCTTGCTGAATTGCTGAGGCTGGCCTTGAACTCGCGAATCTCCTGTCTCAACCTCATAAGTACTGGGATTACAAGTGTGTGCCAGGCCAGGTGTGGTGGCGCACGCTTGTAATCCCAGTACTTGGGAGGCTGAGACCACAGGATCCGGGTTTGTGGCCAGCCTCAGCTACTTAGTGAGGCCCTCCACAACTTCGTGAGACCCGGTTTCAAAATAAAGTATAAAAAAAAATAGGGCCGGGGGTATAGCTCAGAGGTAGAATGTCCCTGGGTTCCATCCCCGGTACCGCAAAAAAAAAAAAAAAAAAAAAA